>PVKM010052006.1:0-10349 GCA_004027735.1 Carollia perspicillata
AATGCAGAATGACATCGAACAGAAACTGTAATTGAAAAATTTAAACAAACAAAAATCTTTCTGTCCCACCCAAGTACTAACCAGGCCCGACCCTGCTTAGCTTCTGAGATCAGACCAAATCAGGTGTGTCCAGGGCAGAATGGCTATAGACAGCAGGGATGGACCTGGAGAACATTATGCTCAGTGAAATAATCTGGTCAGAGAAAGACAAATACCATATGATTTCACTCATATGTGGAATCTACTGAACAAACTGAACTGACAAGCAAAATAGAGACAGACTCATAGATGCAGAGCAGGCTGACAGCTCTGGCGAGGGGGTGTTGGGGGTGGCTGGGTCCAGCAAAGAAAGAGAAAGAACTCATGGACATGGACAACAGTGTGGTGATCTCGGGGAGAGGCGGGTGGGTGAAGGTGGAAGAGGGTATAAAGTGAATAAATCATAATGGAAAAATACAATAAAAAATAAACTATTTTAAAAAAGAACCTTTCTGTCCATTTCTAAGACTGGCTCAGTTTCTCTTAGGGAAGTAGGCAACCAATTATTCTAAAAGTGACTGAAAGGCATTAAAGGGACATGTGCTGCCGTCTCAGCCTTGGCACTTTGCAGTTCTGTGAGGTAATCACGTCACCCCTTTAGCACCAGTGACCTTTTCTTTGAAATGATGACAGCAGCATCCAGTTCATGGGGGCTCTTACAGGGACGAAATGGCATGTGTCTGAAGCTCCTGATACAATATGTGACTCATAGAAGGCACTCAGTGAAGTGGTGTTTTTTACTACACTGCTTCTAATTAGCAGAACCAATCAAAGAATAATTGCTCAGTTGTGCTCCAGGCAGTGTTGGGTAAGGCCCTGGGGAGAAAAGAGCAAGGGGCCCCAAGGAGCCATGAAAACATCAGCCTGGTTGGAAACGGTGTGCTCGGTGGAGAGGCTGAGGAATGCAGCTGAGGCTGCAGGGTGGGTGAGTAACGGCCAGCCTCTGGGGGCTTGGGAATCCAGACAGGGGTTTTGCTCTGCCACCGGCATTCACTTCCGAATGACGTGGAGTGCAGATTCCTGGACTTCACCCCTACCTATTACTTCATAGCTGGCAGATGGGAATCTGTACTAGACAGGAATTTGGGTAATAGGAATATTGCCCAAATATTGCTTGGACACTGAACAGTAAGAACCACTGCTCCAGATATAAATCTCTATTTAGAGTCACATCCTTGAAATATAGGATTAAAGTGAAATAAGGGGCCTTCTGGCCAGAGTCCAGAATGACTTTCTGGATGAAAAGGTGAAGGGAGACTGGAGGCAGGAAGTTGACAAGAGTAGGCAGGACCCATGACCAGGATGGTGAGGGTCTTCACCAGGGCAGGCATTAAGGAATACAAAGGAATCAGTGACCCCAAACATTATCATAAAGAAGTATTGGGTGGGCCCCAAAGTTTGTTTTTTCCTGAAAGGTGGTTCTAGTAGCACTTCATTGTCTTTAGTTTCATTCAAAATAATTCTGTTAGATTGTATTGTGACAGCTGTCATATCAGTGTGCATTTAAAAAAGGATTTAAAAAATTCACTCAAACTTGGTGAATTTTGGGGTTGCCATTTTAATATTGAAGATGGGAGAAAATTCACAACATTTTTGGCATATTAGGCTTTGTTATTTCAAGGAAGGTGAAAACACAACTGGAATGCAAAAAAAAAAAAAGCGCAATATATGCAGGCGGCTCTGTGACTGACTGAATGTGTCGAAAGTGACCTGTGGAGTTCTGTGCTAGAGGTTTCTTGCTGGACGATGCCACACAGTCGGGCAGACCAGTTGAAGCTGATAGCAATCAAATCGAGACATTGAGAACACTCAGGATTACCCCACCCATGAGACAGCCGACATACTCAAAATATCCAACTCAATAAAGGTCTTGTGGAAATGAAAAATGTGTCTTTTCGTTAAGCAGACTGCTCGGCCAACCCAATAGAATTTAATGATTAAGTGGGTAGGAAATTCAAAGTGGAGGGCAGCAAGTATTCAAAACTGACCACAGGATACTCAGTTCAGGTGTAAGGAGACCAGATTCACTGACACAAATGGTGAACCGGAAACGGTCAGTATGATGGAAAGATCAGTTCAGTTTGGAGCATGTTAGAGGATGGTGATACTTTAAAGGGGAAACTTAGATAAAATCATAAATGTCAAGGGGAACTCCAGGCTTTATGACAGATCTTAGCTAGAACAATAGATGACATTTTTATGGAACATGCTCAGATAAGCCTTCTCTGTTTCCCTTTCTTTTTAAATTGTCAAAATATGCTATTTCCTACAAAAAAAGAGAGGATTACATGAGCCAAAATACTGATTGCTTGAGAAACCTTCAGTGAGTGTTTTAAACTGAGTCATTATCTTGCCTGTGGGGGGCGGGGAGGAAAGCTGTTACAATTTTTTTTTAATTATTTATTTTCTAGAGAGAGGGGAAGGGGGGAAAAAAGAAAGAGAAAAACATTGATCTCTTGCCTCTCATACGTGCCCTGACTGGGGACTGAATGGGCAACCCAGGCATGTGCCCTGACTGGGAATCAAACCAGTGACCTTTTGCTTTGCAGGGACAACACCCACCAACTGAGCCACACCGGTCAGAGCTGTAATACAGTTTATTTCCAAGATCAAAACGTGTGGCATAGTTGATAAAATGAACATATTTAATTTTCCTCTTTCTAGGTAGGATGAAAAGTCCTTAAGAGCCAGGCAAGGTGGTGAAAACTCATTTGTATACCCTAATGAGGGTTTTGGTAAATGCTTAGTTATTGAACTGAATCTTAAAATGATCCTTAGGGATACCTGACAATAGTCCCCTATCCCTGGCGTTAAGCCTGTTTCTGGTAAATCCCTTGGGTTCAGTTCCCAACTATGCTATAGTCCTTGGAGAGGCTGATTAAAATCCCTGGCTAACATGGGAATTGCTGTCTGAAAATTAAAAGTTAGAGGATGCCCCAAATCTCAGACTCAGCTGTCCCCGGGGAGACTTCCTGGGATTAGCTATGACCTTAACACAGACGGTTGATTCAAAACTCTGCTGTCTTGATTGGAGTGCAGTTACTTACAAAAGGGTGTGTGAGGAGGCCCCTCACTGCTCTTCAAAGATATATACACTTCTACCGAAATAAAACTATTAAGACAAACACTTTTTGTTGCAAATGCTTTAATTTTTGTCTTGTTCCTACTTTTAGCAAAAAAAGAAAAACTATATCATAATAATTTAGTATATATAATAACTAAAGCATCTTATTGTTTATTACACAAACAAAAGTTTGGGCTGGTTCCCAGAAGAAGTACGAGTTCTGTAAGGTGTAGCTAAACTCTAGGCTGCGCCTATACTCCACAGATTAGATTTTATATGCATTTTTATTGTTGTCTAATATTCAGCAATCTGTGCTTTATACAATATATTGAAAGGAATATTGAGTATGAAACAAATTATGCAAGGACTTTTATTGTATATTAAATATTTGTTAAATCTAAATGAATACCATTTTTGCATGTTCTAAACTTAAATTTATAATACTATGTTGTTATAAAAATCACATCGTTTAGAATAAATTTGCATTTTATCCTTGTCCTTAACATTCTATGATATTTGTATCAATAAATTAAGGTGCTTTTTCCACTTTTCTTGTGATTTGAGTACAGAAATTCAAAGCAGATTCAAGTGTACTTTTTTCTAGTTAATTTGCTTAAAATTTGGTATTGCATCATATATGCAACAATAAATAATTTTGTTCATCTGACAACTACTACTTATCTACTATGCCCCAGGCACTGTTCTGTGTGCCAAGAATACAGTAGGAAAGGAAGCATGATGCGGTCATCAGGAACTTGCACTTCATCTAGCCTGTAACATGCCGATAATGATATCTAACCCTCAAATAGTAGTGTTGATCCAAGTCTTCGTAATAGTAACTTAACTAAACCTGTAGATTGTCTCTTTAAGAAACAGATGTCCCAGAAGAAATTCTGTTGCAGAACTTAGAGCTCACATTTTATTTAATTCCTGCTAGTTTTTAATAATATGGACACCTAAGCTTATAAATTTGGGCTTTTACTTTCTTGGAAGTTTCCCATCACCAGCAAACTCAGTGTTCGTTTACTTGATGCCATTGATTGATTTGGCCCATGGGAAAAGGCCAATGTAGTATGATTGCTGAGAAATATGTGAGCCTGGTCATTTTAATTGCAAATGTTTTATGATCTGTGTCTTTAGAAATGCAACATGCTTTACTTCTCTTTTTTTAACTCTGCATTCTTTAATGAGAGGTCTTTATCTTCCTTCTGTTCACTTGTTCTAGGTTTTAGGGAAGAAGCCAGAGCTTAGGGAAGGAGTTGATGATGATGACACTGTAGCAGACATAACTAACAGGAAAATGGCTAAACTCTACATGGTGAGTTCACTGTGAGGGACCTCTGTTGTTTTCACTGGCCTGGAGGTGGTGGGGAGGCCTGTGCTGGGAGGGGCTCTTTGTTACATTTGAATTCTCCTTGTTGCCCTCAAAGAGAAATGTGCAGGTAAAATCCGTCGTTTGCAGTAATGTATTGATTAAAATTCCTCTTTTCAATAGCTTTTGTTATTTTTATTAAAAACAACAAATAAGTGAACTTATTGCTGCAAACATAAAATTGCACATTGTCACTGCACTAGTCTGCAACTATGTGTGTGCTATATTACATTCAATAAAATGTTTCCTGCATGGAGTAAAAATCCTTTGTAAGCTTTTCCCAGTAAACTCTTGATAAGCTGTAAAATCTTCACCTTGTTTTGAATATCCCGGTTAGTCATAGTGAAGGCTTTCTTTGTTACAGGCAAAGCTGTCAAATCAAACAGCGGGAAGGAAGCAGGGTAAAACAGCCCAGTCCTGGGGACGGGCAGACCCAGTTCCATGTCACCTCTGTGGTGAAAGACTGGGCGACCTTGGGCAAGACGTGACCATTCTGAGTCTAAATTTTCTTATCTGGAAAATAAAAAGGAGAGAGAGAATGAGATTTCCTTAGAAAACTACTCAGTTCCTTCCAACTCTATAATAACTCTGTAACTTTATGATTTTATTGCTGGTGAGTGTAACAAAAGCCACAAGATATACCAGTGAGAAGATACACCACTGCTCACATGGGATCGTCCCAGCGTCCCCTCCCCTTGTAACTCCCTAAGCATTTGATTTGGAGCCGATGGTCACCTCCCTGCAGAATTGAATCGTTTTCTCATCTTTTGTGGGAAGGAGGTGCAGTTGCTGATCTCTAAGTGACCTTCTAGCTCAGAACCACTGATTTTAGATGCAGATTAGATTACTGACTTGTGCAGCATAACTTCCTTTTTGTAAAGGGGAAGTGGATTGTTTTCTTCCTAGATGACAAAGGAAATGTGTTTACCTCTTCTGTTAAGTCTCCTGATAATTTTAATAGATGCCATACAGAAATATCTGAAGAGTTTGTGGCTGCTGATTTTTCCCATAACTGTTCCTAAACTTAATTTTCAACAGTTGAACAAATCAAATATCTTTTATGCTGCACCCTCAAAGAAAACTACCCTCCCTCTTGGACAGCTTTATGGACTAAAGAAATGTTTTACAATATAAACATGCTAATCCTGAATCCTTGCTCCCTCTAGTGGACCTATTATGTATTGCATACAAGTATAAAGTCTACTTGAAAATATTGTAATTTGGGATTTTGAGCAAAGCGAGGAAGCAGAGTCACCTATGGACAGTTTTTAAACATATAGAATTTAAGCCCCACCAAGATGCTGCAAAACTCCACCACTGAGTTAGGGAGGGCTCTGGAATCTGCCTGTGTACCAAGTACCCAGGTGGTTACTTTGTAGCCTACAAGCTGACCATTGAAAACCAGTAAATTCTAACCTGAGCATTAGTATCACTTTCAATTTTGTAAGTCCACTTTCAACTTAAGAAAGAAAGTTTATAGTCATTTCCAAACTTTGAGAATCTAGATAAATAACAATTGATTTGTGGCAGAAGAAATTTGATAATTTACACAAAGCATACACAAATTATAGGACCTATTTTGAAAAAATCAATAAAGATAAACTGTAATTTAGCAATGCTTGACATATGGCAGGCACTCAGTAAATGTTGACTGAATGTGTAAACTTCAGCTTTTTGTGTGTGCATAATGACTGTAAGATTATTATCTATCTGAAAAGGTTGCTGTAAAAATTAAGAATAATCATGTAAAAGTTGTAGCATGGTGCCTAGTATGTGAGAATCTCAACAAACCTGAGCCACTATTATTATCACTATTATTTTCTGATGTTTTAGAGGCAATGTCAAAACTTAACTTTTTTTTACTATTCCTCTTATCCCAAAGGACTTTTTAAAAAGCCTTTAAGTGTATAATTGGGCTTGCAGATTTTGTTATTTGCTTCTGTTCTTTGAAACGGCTTTGTGGAGTTATAAGTCACATACCATACAGTTCACCCATTTGTACATTTCAGTGGTTTTCGTCACATTTAGGGAGTTGTGCAATTATCACCAAATCTAATTTCATACTGTTGCTATCACCCCCGCAGTGAGCTGGTTGTTTTCAAATTAGGTTTCAGATGCCAGTGGGTCCATGAGGGTGACAGTGGTGGCCGAGGAGAACCCCTTCTCAAAGGGGATGCTGCTGTCTGGAGAATGCTTCCTTCTGGACCACGGTGCTGCAAAACAGATTTTCGTCTGGAAAGGTAAAAGAGGCCACTGACTTGGCCAGAGCTGTAGGTCTTCTGCAAGGAAAAAAAAATATTTTCTGATTAAAAAATTTTTTAAAAACTACCTTTCTGAGACTTGATCTGTAAATAGCTCATAAAAAATGCAAACATCAAAGCCGCACTTTTTCCTACTTGCATCATTACTCAGGGACAACGGGGCTAAAAAAGCATTTGGACAATACAAAAAAAAATCTTTTTAGGTGTAGGGTTCATGACTGCATTTTAAATATATTTAACGTGCTAGAAATTTCTGCCATTTTCTCAGTGTTGTATTCAGATTAAATAATTATGTTTCTTTTTGTGTACATTTTTCACTTGATCCTATAATATCTTCCCTTGCTAAAATTCTGCCTCTCTTTAATTTATCTTGTAATTTAGGTAAAGATGCTAATCCCCGGGAGAGAAAGGCTGCAATGAAGACAGCGGAACATTTCCTACAGCAAATGCACTATCCCGCCAACACCCAAGTATGTGTGGAAATGAACTGGTAGAAAAAAATTTCAAACACAGGAGCTCCTAACATTACCACCAAACACATACAAGCATTTGATTTAAAGTAATGTATAGGTGTGAAGTCATTCTTCCCTTGAGTGTGGGCAATAGCATGTCATGTGTCCCTAGAAATCTGTTTGTATGGAGCATCGATTTTCAGCCATGGAATTTTTAAAACATGCAATATCTAACTATTTAGTCAGTGGTACTGACCTCTTTTCCTGTAGATTGTCAAATAAAAACACAACAACAGCCAACCTAACAATAGCAGTCTGGTGTGAATGAATCAAAAGTATACCTATTTTTTCTCAGATCAACAGAAAATATATTTTTTGATGTGCCACAGAATTGTAGCTGTTAGCCTATGTGTACCATGAGAAGAAAAGGGTTAAAGGTCACTGGTATCAAGGGTGGAATTTTTCAGAAACTGGAGAAGAGACCTTCTGTGGGGCTGCGTAATGAAAATAAGAGTTTACCTCTTAATATTTCCTCCATAGTCTTCAAGGCAAAGTACCCAACCACAGCTGAATTAACTGGGAGGTCTTATCAGTTTCTCCTTTGAAGAATCTGTGCAGACATGGACTAATAACATCCAGACACTATTTGGCTTCATCATGATCAGCTTAGACACTCGCCACTTTTACCTTCCGCATCCCTCAGCCTGACCTTTGCTCTCCATGTGCAAGTCCTGGCACGGGTAACAGCATGAGGTCATCTCTCCTGGGGCCAGACCTCTCACGGACCTGATGTAGGACAACAAGCCCAGTTAATGGAAGGAGCAGGGCCAGGTAGTTCCCTGTCCTTTTGCATCATTTGAGAATCCCAGCTCCTACGTTTCCATCTGTCACCACAGAAACCAGGAGAATCTTTTCCTTTCCTTCAGGACGAGGTGAAAGCTTTCTCTCAGTCTCTTAGTTTGCAGTTTCTAATTATTAAATTTCTTTTTTCATTTCAGATTCAAGTCCTACCAGAAGGAGGGGAAACACCGATCTTCAAACAGTTCTTTAAGGACTGGAGAGATAAAGATCAGAGTGACGGCTTCGGGAAAGTGTACGTCACAGAGAAAGTGGCACAGATACAACAGATTCCGTTTGACGCCTCAAAATTGCACAGTTCTCCCCGAATGGCAGCCCAGCACAATATGGTGGATGATGGTTCTGGCAAAGTGGAGGTATTTGCCTTCTGTTTGTTTGTTTGTTTGTTTAAATCAAGCCCACTTATGCCGGTATATGTGGAAAAATAACTTCAGGAAAATACAAACTTGGCAAAATGTGAGTTTAACTTCTTAAAAAAGATGGTCCAAGGCTGTAGACTAAATCTGGGAATTTAAAGCTAGAATGGATGTCGCCTGGTCGTCAGTTCTAACTTACAAAGCACACGTTGAGATTCTAAGAAATGAGGTGATTTTGGGAATTCACCGAATCACCACCTTCGAGACCCAGCGTGGAAGCCCCTCCTTGTTTCTTGGATGAGAACGGCTCCTGCTCTCAGAACTGGGATGTCCAGGGAGGTGTGCTGTCTGAATCTACCAACTGCCTTCCGTTTGCCCTTCCCTCGCACCTTAGAGGCATTCACAAAAGCAACCTGGGCATGTGTTATGTGCTGAAATCACAGATATTTTTAGAGTATTCAAATTGAGTTCATTGATGATTCCTTGTTTTTTTTAATTGACAAAAATGCTACTGAAAAAAACCCTAATAATTTTCCCTAACTCAAATCTCATCACATTCAATCCACTATTGAGTTATCTAACTGCATGAGAATGGGTGACATCACTTCTAAACTATTCTAATGGTTCCCTGCAGTGTTCCTGAGGACACCTTCGCTGAGCCTGCAAGGCCTCCCCAGCCCACACTTCCACGGCCAGGACGGCTCTTTTCCCCCCATACCTCAACCACCCGCCACCCAAGTAACATTTCCGTTCCTCCTTTGTGATTCAGCTGAGTCCTATCTCTTCCGAAAAGCCTTCCCTCCACACTGAAATGGTCTCTGCTCAAATCATAAGCAATATTCTTCACAAAACTTATTATATAAGCACCACAGAATTGCTCATTTACTTACAAATTCCTCCTCCTACACCTCTTGCTACCTCCTTGGGGACATGAATTGAATATTTTATCTCTATATTCCCAGGGCTACCCACAATGTTTAGACCAAATTATGTAGTAAAGAGATTTAGGAAGCTGTTGTTCCTCCTTTCAAAGACATGAAGTGGGAATCCAGGCTGCACAGGGGTGGGAACTGCAATGGGATAAATGCCCCCCTGTGGCTGCTGTCAGGGGGGTAACAACTTCCGGGTTTGAGTCTGTCTCTTGCTCAGACGTCCTTCTCTGGAACTCGGCTCAGCCGGAGGTCCTGGTGGCAGATTTGGTTCCCCAGTACCAGCCGTGCCCCAGCCCAACCCCACGTCAGGTCCCAGCATCTCTGAGAAGGCCTCCTGTGCCGCCCAGGGCTACTGGGACCCAGGGGCGAGCTCTAGGTTTTGGGTTTAGCCAGGCCTTGTCACCATTACCCCTCTGCTCACCTGGCTGGCGTGGGAAGCCTTCTCTCTGAAAGCACTGTTCCTGCCCTCTCCACCTGCACACCTCCAAATTCCCACCCTGCCCCTCCCCAGGACCCAGCAGGGGGCAGGTGTGTGCGTGCACGCAGCACAAACAGTGCCTGGGAGTCTCTCACTCATGGGTTACTTTCCCTTTTAACCTGCATCCCTCAAACTTGGAGTATCTTTAATCTGCCACAGGATGAGGAATTAGGAAAAAATGTTTCTGCAAATAAGACAAATAAAAACTTATAGATACAGTTGAAACCTATATAATTTCATTAACTAATGTTATCCCAACAAATTTAATTTAAAACAAAAACAAACCTAGATCTGTCTGCCTCCCTCACAGTCTGTCACTCTTGCCTCAGAAAATAATAGCCTCATGCCCTCAAGTTCAGGGAAAAGGAAATTTTAAAAAATGTTCTCCCAGCTGATGAAACCTTTTATATAAATGGAGAGATATGTTTCTGAGCTGAGTATATTCCACTAAAATGTCATGTTATTTTCATTAATTGATCAAAAACAGATATTTATTAATCATCTTATTCAGAATGACACAAAGTACTCTGAAGGATG
>PVKM010052007.1:0-10349 GCA_004027735.1 Carollia perspicillata
TGCAGAGACCAGCTGCCTGTCTTGACTGCTCCTTGCTCCCAGGTGCCCAAGCCCACCTACCCGACACCACTCCCAGCCATTTACCGGCCCCTGCTTCCTTTCTTTCATAATAATCCCACTGTTCTATTTAACTCTTCAGGGATCTTCACCATAGCCCTGTGACATTGGCCCACCACATACTATGTCCATTTTATAGATGAGGAAACTGAGGCTTAGAGCGTTTGCCCAGGCAGTTTTGCTGGAGTTCCCACAGTAAGCGGCAGAGCTGCAGAGCAAGGCTGGAAAGTCTCTCTTGCGCAGCAGCGCCTCAGGGAAGCCTCCTGCCTGTGCCCTGAACTGAGGCATCTGGGACAATGTCACGTGCTTACCTGCCTGCAGCTTGCGGGCCAAGGTTGGAGTTAATAAAAACTTCTCAATTTGACACAAAATGCCATTGTTTCATGTCAAAGTGTCATGCTCTATTCCATATTAACTTGCTATCTAGCTGTTTCTGTATTGTCTCTAAATTAGATCTGTGTAGGAATCAATGACTAGATATTTTTTCCACCCCTTGGCTGTTTATTCAAATCTTATTTCTATCCTCACCCGAGGACAGGCTTATTGACTTTAGAGAGAGGGAAAGAGGGAGAGAGAAAGGGAGAGAACCGCTGATTTGAGAGAGAAACATCAATCCCACCAGGGAGCATACCAGCCTCTCTTATGTTCCCTGAATGGGGACCAAACCTGCAACCCCGGCATGTACCCCGACTGGGAATTGAACCCATGGCCTTTTGATTTATAGGATATGCTCCAACTGAGCCACACTGGCCAGGACCTGTTTGTTCAAATCTTTAATAACTGGCTAACATGTCCAGGCCTGTTTTTAGGCATGAGGGATACTAAAAATTGGAGGCATATACCTAAGTCCCACCTCCTAAGGGAAGGGAGGAACTGGCCTTCCCTGTGAGTAATCTATCAGCCAGGAATGCACCAGAATTACGACTTTGACGATGCCAAGAGGTACTGTCCTTCCTTCATTTAATCCTCACCACAATCCTAGGGGACAGATGCCTCCCAGGACTGTACACCCAAAATATCTACACGCAGACATGTCTGCAGAGAGGGCACAGCTACTGATAGGCTCTTGGGGGACTCCTGACTCTGAGCCTCAGAACTTCCCAGTTCCTTTGAGTGCCAAATTTTCAGGCAAAATTGGACTTCACACCACCACAGAGACAGCTGCGCTCCATGCACCGAGGTGCTGCCTCACGCCGTACCGATCTCCTGACGGCCACGCTGCGGAGACTCTGCCCTGCTGGACCGGGGACTTCATCTGCCCTGCCGCCAGCCCGGCTCCGGGGATTCTGCCTTGTATGACACTGATGGCTCCTGGACCCATGGACTGAGATGACCCAAGCAGGAATGGAAGGCTGGCTTATAGGAAAGACTGTATCACAAAATGCTCATGACCATCCCCTGTCTTCCCACTAATCACAGCCACGTGCTCAGTGGGTAGAATCAATGACTGAAACGCATGCACAAGAAAGGCAAGTTTATAGCCCTGTGAGACCCGAGGCAGGTGCTCTGCTCAACGGTCTGGGAACCCAGCCTCATTCTGAATTTGTCTGTTACCTGCTGCATTCCTCATCTCTTCCTACCAAACAGCTCTGCATCATCCCCGGTTTCTCCTAAATGTCATCTTGCTGGAATCGCCTCACTTCCCTGGCTTTTCGAAAGAACATCTGACAATGTACCTCCTCTTTATTTTCCACTCATGCTGCAGAGGAGTGTTGTAAGCACTTGGTAGTCAACTGAATGCAAAGAAGCTCTCCCGCCCTCTGGGACACCCTCTAGATGAAACATCCTGCCCTGCAGTAACACTTCTCCAGTCAAAACTTAAGGAAATTGGACGCCAAAACAAGGGTATCACGAAATGACGTTCTCTTTGCAAGGGAAGGAGGGCTTGCACCAGCTGGCTAGAGCACAGCTCGCAAGAAGACCAGCCTCACCTAAGCCTTATTTAAAGTGCAGACTGCCAGTGAGTGTCAGGCATTCTGAGATGACTTCCCTTGAGTCCCCAGGCCCAGGAGACCAGGGGTAGGGCTCAGGCTCACTCAAGAACCCTGCTCATCACCTTGACCCCTGCCTGGCCTGGGCCTCCTGCAATAGATGGGGGACAACACCAAAGCACACCCTGGGGTGTCCTCACTTCTAGACTAAGTTCGAATACCCATGGGAGGGCCCTAAAAATAAAGTTCTACCCAGTTAGATGGTGCTGGTGTCATCACTTCAGCTTGAACCTGTACTCTCAATGAGTTTACTTCAGGATAAAATACAGATGTCGCAGGGAAGGGCTATATTGTGAACAGTTTTGGAAGCATTTCCATTCCAGATTTGGTGTAAGTGGGAGAATAGGAAGCTCTCACTGTCTCCCCCCCCCGACCCCGAGGAGTCTGGGGGGAACTCCTTGAAGAGGGCAGACTGGCTGAAGATAGGCAGTCACCCTGTTGCGGAGGCCATATCCTCGTCACCACCTGGAACTCAACCACTGGAGTGAGAGCACCTACCTGGGGCATCTGGTCGATGCTGAACACCCTGGGGAGCTTCAGGCTCAGCATCTTGAAGCCCTGTTGGGGAGGCAGGTGGGTGGCAGCCACTCCCTGTCACCAGTCTTCACTCAAAGCTCTGACATGGCCTGGGTAGGCTCTGGCCAGCGGGTGCCGGAGCTGCTTCCCTGGAAGAGGACAGAGTGAAGAAGTCCAGTCACTCTCAGCCAAACTCCAGCTGGATCAAGACGCAGACTGTTTATGGAACATATACTTGCTTGTGATGGCAAAATAATCAGGCTTTCTTAAAAACAACAGCCAAACTATCAGACTGCTGAGTCACTCCAAGAGTGCTGGAAGGAAGTGGTTAAATCATAACACGGGCCATCATTAAATTGTAAAGCTGGAGAGGGCCGCAGAGGTCACCCAATCCCCTGACGTTGCACCGGAGGGTCAGAGGGGTGGAGTCACTTCCCCAAGGTTGCACCACGAGGGGAGGGCTGAGACTGTTCACTTTCCACTGCACCCTGTGCTGCCCCTGGGCAGGTGGTGTGAGCCCCAGTCTTCGTCCACCTGGGGGGCAGAAGAGGACTGGGAGCTGTGCTCCCAATCTCCCAAAAGGAAGCAGCTCTTCCAGAAGGTGCTCAGAGCGTGGTTGCCCTGAGGTACACGAAAGAACCAGGCCAGGCAAATCCCCTGTACTTGCCAGGGCAGAGCAACTTGGACTAACAAGGTTGTTTAAATGCAGGATTAAGACTGCTTAATAGTTTAATGATTAATGTGAACTAGAGAAACCCAAGGCCTCAGAACAGGCCTAAGAAGAGACAGATACAAGCTGGGTTTAGCAAAGAAAGAGCAGAGCTCGGAATATGCCATAGTCAACACCTCCTTTAGCCCCACTATCGGTGGGCCAAAATCTGCTGCCTCCTTAGTGCCCCTCCAGGGGCCCTGTCCCTGCCTCTGAAGGCCTGGAGACCTTGCTGTGCCTCTCCTGTAGCACCAGCCACATCTGCCTGCAGGGCAAGTCGCCTGCCTAGGCCTTGTTCCCCTACTATTGCAGAGGACCCTCCAGGATGCTTGGAAACCCAGGCGTGTGCCTGGCTCATCCTGGGCCTTAATCAAATACTTATTTAATTATGTTAATTAAAGCAATGCTATTCATCCTTTGAACTTCAAGTCTGTTTTGGTTTTTATGGTTTGTTCATATTTTTGCTTCTTCGTATAGTTTTTTACGTTCTATGTGTTTCCTGGAACTATGTAGCAAAATCCGGTATATTTATGTTTCATTGTCATAAATTCGCTTTTTTTTTCGTAAAAACACTGATGTAAGCATTACCCAAAATAGTCAAAAGGTAGAAATAACACACATGTCCATCAGCAGAAGAATGGATAAACAAAATAACAGATAAATAAAATGTGGTCTCCACATACACTAGAATATTATTCCGTCTTCAAAAGAATGAAGTTCTGATGCATGCTACACCGTGGATGAAACTTGAACACGCAATGTTACGTGAAATAAGCTAGTCACAAAAGGACGAGGGTGCGATTCCACTTGTATGAGGTACGAGAACAGGCAAAGCCACAGAGACAGAGAGTGATTCTGGGTGGAGGGAAGAACAGGGGAGTTGTCTGATGGGTCCAGAGTTTCCATCTGGGGCGATGGAAAGTTCTGAAAATGGGTCGTAGTCACTGACTTGTACCCTTAAAGATAATTAAAATGGTAAATTTTATGTTGTGCATACGTTACTACAGTTAAAAAGTATGTAATATTTCCAAATTACAGAATAATAAAGAAAGGAATTTTTTAAAGCACATGGACATTTTACCCAGGTTAAAAAGTAAAAATTAACACTTTGCAAACACCACCACTGTGAGTGGGCCACAGCACACCTCGGCTCTCTTGGCTGTCCAGGCCTCAGTCGCCAAGCCAGAAACACCGCAAATTCACCTAGTGGCAGGACACAAGGGGAAGGTCCGGTGCTAGGGGTCTCCCATACACCAGGAAACACAAACAGTACTGGGACCATGGCTGGGTCGCTACAGACCTGCCCGCCCTGGTCCTCTGGTCCTCCCTGGAGTTGACTCAATGTCATAGGCAGGAAAAAGAAAAGAAATGGTCCCTACTCCCACAGCACACACTGCCCAGGTAGGATGGCCAAACTACGTATCTTAAGTGAGCGGTGATAGGACTTCCGGTCAAGATGGCAGGGTATGTGACTGCTGTGCTCACCTCCTCCTGGGACCACGTCAAAATTATACAATGAACAACCTGGAGAATCGTTTGAAGGTAAGCTGAACAGAACTCCTATAACTAAGCATATAAAAGAGCCACATGGAGACTGGATGTCAACGGAATTGGAAAAATAAAATAAGCGAGAGGCAATAAAAGTAGTACATGATTCATCCATTTCTTCAGCCAATGCTCAACTGCATTTTTATCAGGTGGTGAGTCAGGGGAAGGGCCACTGTCTAGTTGATAATTCTGGGTGGGCTGCTGCAGCTTGAAGGAAAAAGTGAGAATTTAATGGACATAAAAATAGTAGCTGTTCTTGATACAAAGACTTGTGGGCACCCTCCATCCTGTTCTATTTTTTTGTCACACAGGGAAAAAGGATGAATAAGATACTCCCTGTTCCCAAGAAATGTACAAAGAAAGAGAGGAGACAGATAGGAACCAACTAACTAGCACAAGTCACTCTGAGAATGGGGGAGACCCTCACGCACTCTGCACCAAGACTGTGCAGGTCACCTTGTCACCTCCTTTATCTCATCCACATTCGCCCTGCCATCTCAGGAAGCTGGCAGATAAGCCAGCTTAAGCAGATAAGCTTAATAAGCACCTGGGTACTGGATTCAAGCCATGGGGTTCACAGACCGGCTTGCCGTTTCCTTTGTAACCCTGGGCAAGGGACCTAACTTTGCAAGCCTCAGTGTCTCCATCTGTAAAATGGAAATAACAGTAATGCTTTCTTCATAGGGTTTTGTTATTATTGAAGAGAGAGAAGCCAGGTAAAGGGCCTGCAAATACTTGCTATTATTATTAATTTTCACTTAGAAAATTGATTTTACATTGTATAGGCAGGAAGAGTAAGGTATCAGAAAGTCGGGGGCTTGCCCAAGATTACACATGACTGAGGTGCCCAATGCCCACCTCCACAAGATAATGAATGACTTTCAAACAGCTCGGTATTAATTAAAACCGCGATTATTGTGTCTATTAATGCAGCGTTTTCCAAACTACGGGTCACAACCTGTCAGTAGATCATAAAATCGATTTAGTGGGTTGTGGCTAGCATTTAAAAATAGAATAGTATGAAAAATAATAGAGCAAAATACCAGTGTATTGCCTCGAGTGAAGTTAAGTACTGCTCTGTGATATTCCTGTTTGTTATGCATGTTAAGTTATATATATCTGTCTGTTATGTTACATGTGCCGACATGTTGTGCTGGGTTATGACAAAAAGTATTTCTTACTGAAGGTCACAGTCAAAAAAAGTTTAAAAAGATGTGCTAATGTCACAGAACACCTGTACTGATTATGAGAAGCTATGGCTTTTAAAATTTCGTCTGGAGTCACAGACACCATAATGCATCTATAGAGTTTGGGAGACAAGCTCTCTCAGATGTCTAGATGGAAGAATGGCTGGCCAAGAACCCCTCCTAACGTTCCTTGGTGTGTTGTAATCAGCATCTTGACCACCTGAGCTTGGAGAATGTTCTAACAGTGGAATCCCAGCTCCTCAGAAGCCTCTGATGAGGGAGGTGTGACAGGAAGAAGGTGCATGGGGCTTGGGACCTACGAAAGCCAAGGTCAGGTCTCCCCTGTGCCGTCTCCTGGATATGACCTTGGCTGGGCTGAATAATTCTCCCTGACTCCTTGTTGTCATCTGTGAAATAAGAATATTAATATCTACCCAGTCAGACCTGTGGGAAGCTAAAATGAAATAATGGGTGTGAATATACTTATTACTACAAATTCTAAATAAATGTAGCCAGTAGTGTTTCTACTACTCCTAGTAGTAGTGCCACTACTATTACTATAAATAACAGCACCCTCAGGAGAGGGTACCATCAGCTGCAACAACTTCTAGGATGGGATTTGTAACTGAGGTTAATAAAATTATAGGTAAAATTTTGTGTGTGCATGTATGGGCCCAAGTGCATACATGAACACGTATGCTTGTGTCACTGGCAACGGGGCCATGGCTTTCTATTTCTTTTTTAAAGAAATTATTTATTTATTTTTAGAGATGGGGAAGGAAGGAAGAAAGAAAGAAAGGGAAACGTCAATGTGTGGTTGCCTCTCATGCAACCGGCTACTGGGGACCTGGCCTGCAACCCAGGCACGTGCCCTGACTGGGAATCGAACCAGCGGCCCTTTGGTACAAAGGCCTGTGCTCAATCCACTGAGCCACACAAGCTAGTGGCTTTCTAGTGTGAGCTAGAATGGTTCAGAACCACTACCTGCTTGTAGGCCAGGAGTCACTGGGCCGGCTCTGAGTGGTGGGAAACAGGCGGACTCTCTGGGTCGTCCCTACCAGTCAGTGAAGGAGGTCAGTGTTCCTTCACAAAAACCTGTTCCTGCACCCACTGCCCCACCCTGGAAACCAGCCCCACTGTCTGGGAGAGGCATGCCCTCAGCAGGTGTGCTCCAGATACGCAGGCCACACTGGCCTTGCCCTCTGATAGGAATGTCCACACCCAGGGTGACCAGCCTAGCCCTACCCATGGGGAAAACGGGAGTGGTTCTCACTGCAGACCCACCCTGGGCGGGGCTGGGAAGGCAGGCCCCGGGGGACCGGCAGGCACTGCCTGCACCACTACCACTGTGGGCCACCCAGAGTTAGCCAGGCAGGGGGAACAGCTGCTCCCCCAAACTCCCAGGAATCTCCCCACTCCGGCCAGGCTTCAGGCCTGGCCACGAGCCTTGTACTTCTTCTCACTGTCCACTCTCTAGCTGCCTTTCAGACACAGCCCTCCCCGAAGGAGCCCTCTCCACTCCATCGTCCTGCTCTCTCCTTTCCCTGAGTACCTCCAGACACAGTGGGAGGCTGGCAATCACAGACTCTGGGCCAGCTGGCTCCCAGTCCAGAGATGAGAATAAGTCAGGTTCATGGGCTGATGGGGCAACGCTGACCAAGGTGGGGTGGGGGCAGAGGGGTGATACAGAGGATTCGCCCATTACCTCGGTTTTGCTGAAAGGGAAAGAACAGAAATTGTGAGAGAAAGGCGTGAGCTATTCCTGAGGAGGCTGAGGCTGGGGCAGGTGTTGCGGGGCAGTGCTGGGGAACCAGCCGGGAGAGAGGCAGCGAGGCAGGGAGTGGCTGCTGGGGAGCGGGGCGCTCAAGCTCTCCCACCGGCTCTTGGGCTGGGGGCTGAAATGGAAAGTGGACGTGAATGCGCTCTGACACTTACTCATTCACAGCACACGTTTACGGAATACCTGCTGTGTGTCCAAGGCCAAGGAAGGATATGGGGATGGAGAAAGAGATAAGACGGTTCCAGAAGACTGGCACAAATCATTGACAAAAAGCGTATCTGATGAGTAGTTAGAACCAGATGCTCTGGGAGAACACAGAGGAGGGCCATCACACTGGAGAGTCGGGAGAGACTTCTTAAAGAAATGAAACTTGAGCTGAGTCTTGAAGACTAAACAGGAGCACAGCAGCCACGGAGGGGAGAGGGCATTTAAGCTGAGGGGCAGCATGAGCCAAGGTATGGAGGTCAGGAGGGTAGCTAATTCTGGGAGCTGTGGGCATGGTGGAGGGTGTGGAGGGTCAGGTGGCCAGGGCGGTTTTGAAGAAGAGCTCAGCTGAAGACTCGGGGGCTGGGGAGTTAGGATTGGGGATGTCGGGGGTGGTGACAGGAGAGAGAAGGACAAGGAGAATTCTGAGGAGCGGAATGTTGGGCAATTTCAAACCCTGGCTCCCTCATTCACCGTGTGCCTCTGGCAGATTCCCTAATCTCTTAGACTCGAATGTCCTTATCAGTTAAATGTGGATAATGAAAGGATCGATGGCTCTTGTGAGGCTGAAAAACAGTGGGATCTATCAGATAACAAGCACTCAATAAACAAGGCTATTATCACCACGGCACCCGAACCACCTGAATTCTGCATTAGTGCTCCCCCACGTTCCCTCTGCCTTTGGTTCGTAAAGCTGCAGGAAAACAGACTGCGCCCCTTTGGCTCTGACCCACCTCCCTGGCTGGAACTGTGACTAATGGGCACTCCACGTGCTGCTGGGCAGGGTTGCCATGGCGACCTTCCAGTTTGGCTTTTGGATTCAGTGAGTGACCTGAACCTTTTCTTTGTTCCAGTTATCCCAGCTATTCTAGATATTTACTGCTAGGCAATTTGTGCACATTTCAAAAAGGCTGCACGATATTCGTTAGCACGTTGTAGAGAAGAATTGGACACCATCCACATCTCTGGCAATAGCGAGCTGGCTGGTTAAGTTATGGTACACCCATGCAAAATGGTACTGTGCGGCTATTAAAAATGTTACAGATCTGTGGTTACTGACAGGAAACGGTGTCATGACATGTTGTTAAATGAAACGAGCAGGTTATGGAACAGCATAAATCGTGTAGCACCATCTCTATAAAACTGTGTTACATTTAACAGCTTGTATTTATGAACAGAAAAGCGTCTGCAAGGAGGTTCCCCAAAGGGTGCACAGTGGCTCTCTCTAGATGGTAATGGTTAGCTCTAGGGACTTGCTTTACTTTCTTCTTTCTACTTTTCTATAACACTAGTTTGTCCACAACGAGCATGTTGTTGTTGTTATTATTATTATCATCACTATTATTATTATTTAGCAAAGCAATGATAATGAAGGAGTCCTCTAACCTTTGGCCATTCTTACAGAAATTAGCTGTGTGAGCCAACCCTGGCAAGTTTGTACTGCAAATATTTGCATATCCACTGCAATTAGTGGCATTTCTTCACACACCTACATGAGAAGCTTGTTTGCCTCTGCCCTGCCTGCTGGCCCAGGGGCAACAATGGCCTTGCAGTCCTCCATTCAGGGTAACTGGGCCCCAGGTCCTAAAGCCAAATAGCTCAAGCATTTTAGAAAAACCAGCACCTTTCCCAAGCCAAAGCCCTGAGGGTACGCCTCCCTCTGTCATAGCCACGGTGAAGGCAGAGGTGGGCAGGAGTGCCCTGCACTGGGAGCCCTGAAGGTCATCAGTCAGTGAATAGACAGAGACTGAGCACTCTCTGTGTGCCAGGACCATGCTAGCCTTGGAGATACATGGAAACGGGAGCAGACAGAGGTCTGCCCCCTCCAGACTCCTGGCCTAGTACATATAGGGCTCGAGGAAGGGCTTACAAATCCCAGCTCCTCAGAGTTCTTGCAAGACCCTGCTCTCCTGACTCAGGGGCACTTTATGCTCCTACAACAAAATGGTTGGGTCCCCTCCAGAAGGTCCCAGAAGGCCCTGCTCCTTAGCATATCCTCAAGCCTTCCACAGCCCACCCAGCCCCAGCCTCATCTCCCACCAGCCCTGCCATATGCCCCACACGCTATCACTGCTCTCTGTCCTTGAACACACCAAGGGCCTTCACACCTCTGCTTTTGCGTTTGCTGTTTACTTGGGTGAGACACCTCTTCCTCCACTTTTTCTTCTTGATGAAATTCTACCCATTCAAGTCAAGCATCACTTGCAAGGGTCTATGTCAGCCCATCTACAAACTTCACAGTGAAATACCAGTGCCCTGGCTCCCCGAGGGTCAAGACTGGCCGAGTCTGTCTGGTTCGCTGATGTGCCTGAGGTGCTCAGCCCGGGACTGGGCACACTGTTACTGCTGAAGGAATG
>PVKM010052008.1:0-10340 GCA_004027735.1 Carollia perspicillata
TGGCCCCTCTTCTTCATCCCAAACCACATGGTCACTCCTCATGGTGGGCCAGTGGGGGCCCTTCTGCATCCTTTCAGAATGGCCAAGACTGCACGGCTGTCTCGTGCTTGAGTCTATGTCCCAGTGTGGGTCTTCCTCCCTAACCCCATTTCCAACTCCTCCCACAATCCACTAGCTCTGCCAGTACTCTGTCTTCTTCTTTCTCCTGTGACAGTTGTTAGTCCGAGCAAGTGTGGCCCGGTGAGGTAGGAACTGCCTCCAGGCCTCTCTGGCAGGTGCAGTAAGCCCTTCCAGCTACCTCAGGAGTCAAAGTCAGGCCCATCTCTGGGCCTGATCTAGTGGCAGGCACAGCTATTAGTATTACTAAAACACTGGTCGAGTTCTTTAGATTTGCAAAGTACCTCTCAATGGCCCTGCTCCTTCCACCAGCCATGTTAGTGGGATTTTGGGGGCTTCTCAGCCTGTTATATTGGTGGTCTGGTTTCATTATTTTGAACACACACATTTTTAGCTATGCTTATTGCCTAAAGTTGCTGATAACGCTGGTTTTACTTTTCCTGGACTCAGTTTTTCTGAAAAAGTTTTCAAATCCCCTTCTCCACAAAATACAAAATGTTCTTAGGTCTTTGCTGTAATGTGTGAAATTTTGACTTATATTTCACTAATATATGTGGGCTTTGAGATATTCTCTCCAATACTCCTCATCCATTGTGTAGGATATGGGTCGAAGGGGGATTAACCTCATCCTCTGCACCAAGGATGGGGCCTGGACTATTTTAGCTCCATCAAGGTCATTTTAGGCTCCTTTTTACAAAGATTGGTTCAAAGAATTCAGGCTGAAGCCAGTTAGTGCATGGCATTCCCACTGCGTGAGATCTACTTGGTACTAGAGGTTCCGGAAGCCTCTTTCACAGAATGCTGTAGTATATGTGGACATGAGGCCTGGGGCTACTCCATCCATTTCTGCCCCCAATGAGTGAAGCCAGCTGAGGGTAACACCAGAGGGAGAGAAGAGCTAAAAGACACAAACACTGGAGGACGTGACCTTGAAGCCTTCCCCTCTTAGACTTCCAGTTGAGGAAATACCTTTCTTTATTTAAGCCATTTTAAGTCAGGGCTGCCGTCAGAAGAATGTTAACTGGCACTCTGATGATCTAAGTCTCCCCAACTTTGAATCAATGATTTAATCCCACAGGGAAATTTTCGTTCTGGAGGCGGACAAGGTGTCCCTCCCTTAGGCAAAGGACCATGGCATCCTCTAGGTAAGATGCTTGCAGTTGCATTTGTTTGATAAGTGAGGAATAACACACGGGGGTGCCCCATGTAGAACTCTTTCAAACCACCATTTTTTTTCCTTCTGAAGTAGTTTGACCAACTAAGCTGCAACTTATCTTAAAAATGTATTTCGCCTATGACCTATACAATTAGACTGAGTTCATAGAAAAGAATTCAGGGCATTTTTCCAACAAAGGGTTGGGGAGGGGAGGCCTGGAGCTAGGAGTTATTTATGTAAAAGTCTACCTCATGTAATGCAAGGAAAATTAAATTGTTTTTTATTACAGAAATTCCTGTCACATTAATATTTCATAACTTTAAGGATTTAGTTGGCCCATTTTGTTGTATTTTCCTAAAGACTCTGTCCTCAAGTTATGAAGTGTTCTCTCGAATGATAGTGGCCAGTGGAGGGGAGACAAAGTAAAACCTGACAGACAGGCCCCTGGGGGCAGACACAGCTTTCTCTGTTTCAGAGGATTGTGCTGTTGAGAACCTTTCTGTGGCTTGAGTCCCTGAGTCCAACTCACTCTCTGCAGCTTTTGTAGCATAGCCATTAGAAGTAGAGTGAGGGACCTTTCTGTATGACAGATACTAGGACCATGAACCTATTACAGGTTTAAACATCCATGGCAAGAAACATTCCAACTCTGTCAAACATTCAAAGCTGTTGTCTGGCCTTCCTGCTGCTGCCAGTTTGGCTTCGTGGAGTGTGATGCCGAACTCCACATCATTGTATGATTACGTGGTAGGTAATTCAGGCGCCATTGCCTTCTGACTCAGAAAAGCTAATGAATTCAGAGGCATTGCTGCCGATTTTCTGAAACTCACAAAAGAGGGGTTATAAATATTCAGTTTCCACCAAATTCATACCTAAATTTGAATTAATACATTTGCTTTATCAAAATCAAAACCAATGGATTATAAAGGCCTGGAATTTTTTTAAAATTGTGGTTTCTGAATCTAATCTTCTTATGGATTGCTGAATGAATAAATTGACTACCACAAATACATATTTTGGCCCTGGTTGGTGTAGCTCAGTGGATTGAGTGCGGGCCTGTAAACCAAACAATCAAGGTTCGATTCCCAGTTAGGGCACATACCTGGGTTGTGGGCCAGGTCCCAGCAGGGGACACATGAGAAGCAACCATACACTGATATTTCTCTCCCTTTCTCTTTCCCTTCCCCTCTAAAGATAAATAAATAATTTTTTTTTAAAAATACATATTTTGTTGTTGAAAAAATTTCTGAACTGTTTAGATACTACTCCAAAGCCATAATCCATGAAAGAAATAATTGATAAACTGGCCTTCATTAAAATTGAAAACTTCTGCTCTGTGAAGGTCACTGTCAGGAGAATGAGAAGACAAGCCACAGACAGGGAGAAAATATTTGCAAAAGACACATCTGGTAAAGAATTATTATGCAAAATATACAAAGACTGGTAAAACTCAACAGTAAGAAAATAAACAGCCTGATTGAAAAATGAACAAAAGACCTAAATAGTCACCTCACCAAAGATATACAATTGACAAATAAGCATGTGAAAAGATGCTCCATATCTTAGGCCCTCAGGGAAATTCAAATTAAGATAACTATGAGACACCACTGCATGCCTATTAGAGTGGCCAAAATCCAGAATACTGCCATTACCAAATGTTGGTGAGGATGTGGAGCAACAGAAATTTATGTTCATTGCTGGTAGGGATATAAAATAGCCACTCCAGAAGACAATTTGGTGGTTTTTTACAAAACTAAGCATATCCTTACCCTGGATTATGTGATCCAGCAACTGTGCTTCTTGGTATTGACCTACATGAGTTGAAAAATTATGTCCACACAAAACCTGCACATGGAGGTTTATAGCAACGTCACACATAGTTGTCAAAATTAGGAAGCAATCAAGATGCCCTTCAGTAGGTGAATGGACAAATAGCCTGTGGTACATCCAGACAATGGAATGTTATTCAGCACTAACAGGAAACCATGGCAGAGGAGCCATGGCAGAACTTTGAACACATACTACTAGTGAAAGAAATCAGTTTGAAGGCTACAAAACATGATTCTAGCTACATGACATCCCGAAAAGGCAAAACTGTGGAGACAGTAAAAAGATCTGTGGTTGCTAGGAGTAGGGGTGGGGTGGAGTAGAAGGGATGAACAAGCTGAACACAGAGGATTTTTAGGGCGGTGAAAACACTCTGTATGAAACTAATGGTGGGTATATGTCATTCTACATTCGTCCAAACCCATAGAGCTCACACCCAGAGTAAACTGCAATGTAAATTATGGACTTTGGGTGATAATGACGTGTCAGTGTAGGTAATGATGCACTATTTTTTATAACAAATGTACCACTTAGCATGGGTCGTTGGTAATGGAGGAGGCTGTGCATGTGTGGATGGAGGGACTCTCTGGGAAGTCACTGTCCCTGCTGCTCAATTTTGCTGTCACCCTAAAACTGTTCTAAAAAGATATACAGAGACAGCAGAAGATTTGACTTTGGGTGGGAAACATACAATGCAATTATCCAGATGATGTATCATAGAATCATTTATAAGTCTATTAACCAATGTCACCCCAATAAATGTAATTAAAAGCCCATTTAAAAGCGAAAAAAAGATGCTACATTTCAAGCAGGTATACAAGGCACCAATGCTTTCCCATATTTATATAAATCTCCTCAAGATTTATAATTTTACTTTTACCAAGGACTAAGAAAAAATAGTAGATTTCCTGTGATCCAACCACGTGTAGCAATTTAAAAGATTTTGTTTTCAGTGGAATAGGTGGAGTTATTATGCCTAAATAATTTAAGTAATAACTTATAAGGATATTTCAACGTGTCCATCAAACTTGAGTTTTAAAGAACATTTTATTCTCCCGCATCTTGCAGTGTGGGTGAGCCAGGCCAGGTGTGAGTCAGTGTCAAGCCTCAGCCTGCACCCCAGAATCATGGGTGAGGAAGGCAAGTGAATCTTCTTCTTTAGGCCTCTGAACCTTTTTATTATTGGGAATGGGGATAATAATACTATTAAGATTGTTTAAGAATTAAATAAGATAATAGTAAATGTTAATTTCCATTTCTGTTTTTCACCTCTTAGAAACACTTGAAAAATAACTGAGCTTTCTTGATTTTCAGGGTTTCTTGCTCTTCATACCATGTCTGACATCATGTTTCCCTGGCAAGTTGCGATCCACAAACAGGATTCTTGCAGAATTTTTATAAACAAGCAGCTGGAACAGCTTGGTTTTGAATGTTTTCTAAGAGGATCAACTGGCTGCCCAAATTAGGTATCTGCAGACTGAAGCTTGTTTTGCAAACAAATATGAGAGAGACTAAACAGGGCATGGAAAGTTTGCCTTCTTAGTCCTGAAAACATTTGTTTTAAAGTTTTCTCATTACAAAGACTTTTTATTTTTTAGTTCCTAAAAATTCTTACCCAAGGATGTTTATTAATTTTAGAGAGAGAGGAAGACAGACAGCAACAGAAAGAGGGAGAGAGAGACATCGATGTGAGAGAGAAACATTGATCCCATATGTGCCCCAACTGGGGATCAACCGGAACCTAGGTATGTGCCCTGACTAGACATTGAACCTGCAACCTTTTGGGGTACGGCTTGATGCTTCAACCAACTGAGCCACCTGGCCAGGGCAGGAAGAGTTTTTTTTTTAAAGTTTTGTCTCCAAACAACTGTGTGACTTGCAAATATAAAAGTGTCCTCAAAAGATGATTTTTTTTAAAGCAAAAAGCCAGAACATGTTGCTTTCCTTTCTGGAATTATTTCTTCTACTTTCTTTTCTCTTTTTTTCTTTTCTTTTTTCTTTCTTTCTTTTTTTTTTTTTTTGCTCAGCTTGAGTTTCAACCTGGGTGTTTTTGTGACTTTGACTGGGACTGCATGAAACAAGCACCCCAGCAGAGGTCCAAGGCCTACTTCTAGGCTAAAAGCTTTGGGATACTCTTTACTCATCAGTCCTCAATCCAAATGGCCATGCATCAAGCAGATAAGCCTATAGCATCTGCAACCAGAGGCAAATGCTCCAGTGCCTTGGGCAAGTTATCTAAACTTTCTAGAAAATAGAGATGATCATATCACCTAATTCACCATGCTGTTATGGGAGCTAAACAATGAAATGTACATGAAATGCCTAGTACAATGACAAGAACATGAAGAGGTCTCAACACCTATCAGTCCATGACTGTAGGTAGATGGAGATGTTGTCTGTCTGTCCGATGCCTGGGGTGGATTGATGACAGCCAGGCTTGGACTGCAGCTACAGGAAAGTCCAAGCAGAGCTGTTCGATACCTGCTTGCTCTTGGAGTCAATATTTTTTAGAGCTAGATACTTCAGAATCTTGTTAAAGAAATATTCTTTCTGGCTGTTCTGGGATGTTCTCAGGGATCATTTGGGAGTCTTGGAAGCTGGGCAGAATCTCCCTAAAGCAAAAAGATTTAAAGCAATACGGAGTGACATGGAGGAGAAAGGCGTGGGCTTCCTCTGAGTGGGTGAAATAAGACCGTCATGACTAATGCTGGATGTACTTGCTCTTGGATGAGAGCACAGTGTTTATTCAAAGTTGGGCCTATGCTGAAAGAGAGAATAGATGTATGTAAAATGTTATAAGGGAGAGTTTTCAGCAAAAAGGCTGGCTTTTCATCTCAAATTCATTACCAGATGCATACCTACACAAGAAAACATAGAACTTTGTTCCCCATCCAGTTGCAAATAAAAAAAGGAAATGAAAAAGATCACCTTTATCTTAGCAAATTCTTTTCTTTAAGAATTTTGAGAGATACAAAAAGGCATTTCTCAATCTGGCAATCTAAGAGGATGCTTATCCAGAGTCCACAAAATTCGTATAATTCTAGAACTCAATTTATTCCACTTTTAGTTTTGCAAACGGATAAACTGTGAACCATAGAGGGGAAGTGGATATGATTAGGAAAAGAGTCTAAAACTACTAAGCAGCGCAGGCGAAATTCGCCTCACCTGATCCCCAGGTCAACCCTCCGCTATCTCATCCCACCCTTCGGAAAACCTATAGCTCACTAAACTCCTTCCCACTAAACTCTTTCACTTTGTGAAGACAGTTTTGTCATGTGAAATGGCTGCTAATATAATGTCCTAGTATAAACTAGGACAGTTTATTTTGTTTGAGTGTAGAAAGCTGGCTTTCTTTAGTCACAGAAAGCCATCCAAAGGTAAGCAACCAAAAATTACTTCTTCTTGATCAAGTAAGTCCAACCACTCCCACAACACCATCCACCAGGTTCCCATGACATCACCAAAGACAATGTCACTCTTTATAGACTATACGATTTAATCACCTTTGCTATCTCTGGTAGGAAGAAACGGAGATTTCACAATAGACTGAGAAAGGAAATGAGAGTCACCTTTCCCTCAATCCACAAAAAGAATAAGTTACTGATATTGCAGGATATTAATGTGGTCCTATCTGGCAAGAGTGAAAAGAAATTCTATCTCGATGGTTTCTTCTGCCTACCTGGTTAGGACAATGGAACTTACACTACCTTCTCCATAAAGAGGCATCTTTTCAGATTTTCTCATGAGGTTTAGTCTTATCACATTTGAGATCTCTATTGTTTCCGCTGATAAACACAGAAGGAAAGGCCTGTCAGAAGTGAGTGAACTAGGCTCATTCCTTAACCCAGGATATTCGTTTCCAAATTTCAGTGTCAGAATATGTCATAAAAATATCAAAATCTAGTCAACAAGTAAACTTGTTTGAATCCGATCCATGACTACTGTCTTACTTCATGCCTGTGTAGGGAAGAAGCCCACACCCTTTCTCCTCCATGTTGTCCTATATTGTTTTAATCTTTCTGCTTTAGAGATACTTTGCTCAGCTTCTAAGACTCCCAGCTGATCTCTGAGCACAGCCCTGAACAGCCAAAACAAATTTCTTTGATAAGTTTCTAGAGTACCTATCAGTAAAAGCTATTGACTCTAAGAGTAATGGAATATTAAAGAACTCTGCTTAGAATTTTCTAGAGCTGCAATCCGTTCTACGAGTCCAGACAGACAGGGAATACCTGCATCTCTCTACAGTCATGGACTGACAGGTATTCAGGACTTCTCATGTGCTGGCCATTGTACTGTACGTGCATTTCACATACATTTCTTTCCTTAGGAGAACTTTGGAATCTTAGCTTTTATTAAGAGTCCTTGATCACTAACACACACACATACACATACCACTGACAAGACTTTACCTCTGAGGTCTAGAATGCTGAGCTCCACATAGCCCTCTCTCTTATACTTAAATTTTAGACCTGAATTTCAGTTGGCTGAACTTCTGTCTCTGCTCCCTCTACTACAACATCATTGAGCAGTAAAGGTGATTTTAGATGACAATAAAGAGCTTTGTATATCTCTAATTTCAAAAATATGGAAGATTTTTATTTCATTGGGGAAGATAATTTCGCAACAATGCTTTTCCAAAGTTTCTTTTTGATGTCATTTTAAGCATCTCTGTGGATGGAACTTGCGCTGTTCCTTCCTACAAACTTGCACGTTCTGTTATCTCACTTTTGGTCTAAGGGCTGGAAGGTAAGATGCCATGAGTATGAAGCGGTGTATGAGCCGTTTAGAGTACAATGCCACTCTATTGATTTTACATACTGAATGAGCTAGGCAAGGGTTTAAAGCAGACACTTGTGTTTACATTAACAGTATTTACTGTCTCTGGGACTTCTTTCTCAACTTGCAGGTTGTTGCAGTATGCAGGAGATTTGCTCTGACCATGTTAAATTTTTTGCACACTACGAAGGGTTTTGCTTGCCTCGTTTGTTTATATGACTGAATTAAATACTGAACTTTGCATAACATTCTCTCGATTCAAAATAACTGGTTCAACTGGTTGAATTACAAGGGTGAAACTTGAAAACACAATGCACTTATGAGAAATGTGAATTTTTCATGTGAAACTTCCAAAAAATAAAACTTTAAAATAGTTTAGTGTGGATTTTCCTTTTATGTAAACCAGGAATAGTCTGCCCTTTAACCCAGTCTGAAAATTAAACCTCTCTCAGCAGGATAGAAACCTGATTTGCGCATCAATGGGATGAAACCTATTGGGCAGGGTAGAGGTATTCCTACTGCAGCACTCAGTTTGGGAATCAGAAGCAATCAACAGCCACGTTAGAGCTTCAGCTCTCAGGAAAGCCATGGTCTAGATCTGGATAAGGTGCTGTACAGCCTCGAGAAGAGGGAACAAGGCCGACAACATCACTAGACAAAAGGCGGGATTCTGCAGCATTCTTAACATAACGTGGGCCTGACGCCACCCTGCCTGACCTTCATTCTCACTGCCCTGCTCTCACTGGAGCGTTATTCTCAAGTCAGAAGCTAGGAGGTTGGTTCAATGCATTTATATCACTTTTTGCCTCTAAATCTATTCTTGAGGGGTTGCACAAATCCCTAATTTTTCCATTCCAACACAGCATATCATCTTTTTGTGTACAGATACCAAAAATTGTAACACAAAACACACAGACTCTTTGGAAGCACATTTTCTGTACGGCCTTTACTTTTAAATGCCATGACTTATAAGAGAACTGCTTTAGGTCTGCTTCCCAGGAAAGAGTCTCTACAAGCTGTGTGCTGAGATTGTGTGCTGGAAATTTACTGAGAAGAGTCCTCAGGATCAGGAGTGAAGGAAGGTTTGGGCCCAGGAAGGAGTCAGACTGTGTGGTTAGTGTAAAAAGGGCAGAAAATTAGGGTCTCTCCCACAAGAAGCTCTGGAGCAAAGCTCACAATCATCCTACCTTGAAGCAAAGGCACCAGTACATTATATGCGGCTTCCCCACCTCCCCTGCACCCTGGCCCCACACCACAGACCTAGGGAAGGGGACATGTCTTGGAGGAAGGCAGTTATGTTCAGACTGACATTTTATGGAGAAAGACTCCGATGAGAGCCTTTAGCTGACAATACTTTCAATTCTGGAGTTAAGGTCTAGGTGGAGTATCCCAGTACCTATTATGAAATCCGAAAGAAAACAGCTGGCTAGACAAGCTCTTTGGGCAATAAGCCCAAGGGTTTCACTCATTTGAATGCAACCTTTCTTTACCTTTCCCTAGGGGCCATGAGATCATCTTCATCAAGTTCATGGTAGAAGACATGAGACTTCTGGGTCAGAGACAAAGGGCAATGTATTTTTCACAGCAGCATACTAGCTGGAGCATTTGTTGGCTCTCCAAGACCCCGTTACTGTCGGGCAGTGCGCAGAGGGCTGGATGACAGTGTCAGATGCAGCAGGCTGGAATACAGTAGTGCATCCTTGAATACAAGGAACTCCAATCTCTTATATTAGGCATGAAACAAAGCCTGCCCTTTCTCTGGGTAGAGACACTATGTCTGTCTTACAAGACTGCTATGCTAACATCCTTGAAAACCTAGTCTGGAACAAAGGCAGTCATGACTCTGCTAGAAAGACATGCAGAAATGCTAGAGACCTAAGCACTGTCACCCAGCAGTACCGACCTTACTAGCTGCCATATAGAGAGAGCAGTTACCACAGTTGTTACGAGCATGGAGTCTAAACCAGACTGCTTGAGCTTAAATACTAGTTCTATCACTTTAAAGAATGGGACCTGAGGCAAGTTCCTTAACCCGTGTAAGCCAAAGTTTTCTCCTCTGTGAAATGGAAGAAATAATAATACCCACAGCCTAGGATTATTGTGAAGATAGACTGAGATAAGACTCAAAACGGCTAACAGGTGCGAAGCAGAGGCTCAGTAAATGACAACCAACTGTCTGGACATTGTCCCCAAGAAGTACCAGAAATACGAAAAAGACATTCCTCAGGTATTTAAGAGAAGTGGTTCATCATTTATCATATCCTCTGCAGGTTCTCCTCATCTTGCATGTGCCTCGGTTCCTATTCTTGCACTACACAGCCATGTATTTGCATTCAGATTTGGCCATTTACCCTTCACATACTGTGACAATGATCTCAAGTACTCCTAATGACAACCAGCCATTTGGGCCTACCTGTCTCGCCCAGCCTCCTTTTAACCTCCCGATCCTAGCAGCCAACCCAGC
>PVKM010052009.1:0-10313 GCA_004027735.1 Carollia perspicillata
AGGGGAAAAAAAATCGGCTATTAAGGCTCTCCGTATAATGAGACCTGAGCCCCCACAATGCTCGGCACTGACTGATGCTTCAGACCAAATTGTTTGAATTGACTAGTTAGTTGTCTGGGCACCTGGTGGAGATGGCTTTTTTTTTTTTTTTTTTTTTTTGGCCAGGCCTGAAAACCTGAGAGGTCTTTTTTATTTCAAACCCTCTAAACCCTGTGCTCAATGAGGATGGAAAGTGTTGCATGTGGAAATTGCCCGGGTGACTGGGGAAAACTTGCCAAAAGAGAAACTTTCCAGTTCCTGGCTTTCAAAGTGTGCACTGTGCCATACGTCGTGAGGTAATGCAGATTCCCTGAATGGGGCGCCACAGCTGACGAAACCGGCAACCCAACCGTCAGCAAATACAGTTCTAGTCACTAATCAGAGGCAACAGAAGAATTGGTAAGACAAAGCAAGAGAAGAATGGCCGAGAAGAAAAAAAAAAATCGGCAACCGAGAGTCAAAGCTCCGCAAAAATGGAGAGAAGCTGCCCTCGGGCCCAGGCCCTCACGTTGGTTAGCAGAAGAAAATAAGCTTGAAAGTGTTCGCGAAGCGGCCGTGTTCACGTTAACAGATACCATCTGGAAATCAAGAAAACTCCGATTTTGTTTTCACAGATTTGTACTGAGAACCAGTTCCAGCCAGAGAACCTTGAATCTCAGAAGTTCCCAACAGGGCACTGCGATGTAAACAGTCGTGTAGCCAAATCCGCAGTCGAGATGACAGACGAAGGCTGTTGTCTTCGCCTCTCTGTTGGAATCAGGAGACGAGGTCAGGCGTGACCAAGTGCCTGGCGAGGTGATGGTCTGTGGAGATGCATTTTAAATAATTTTTAACATACAGAGACTGGCCTCCGAGACAAGCAAAATTTACCTTCAAGACTTCATTCCCCGTAAATCCCTAGTGTCCTCATTCTGGCCTCTCCTTAATTGCGCTCTCTGCCCCCCGCAGATTACAGTTCTTGGAGGATAATGACTTAATGGGTTTGTTAGTGTTTTTCCTCTACTATACTACCCTCTCTTCATATTTGCATTTTAACAGGGCTTTTTGGAGATAATACCTCGGAAACAATGACACGATTGTAGGAATTTCAGGCAGCAACGTGGGGGGCTAGAGGGGAGGGAGAGGGTGCATTTGGGAAGTCTCAAAATCACCGTTCTGCAGAGAGCGGCTGCCTACACAAGAGCATTGCCTGGTTGGAGGCCGGCTGTAACATCCTTCCAGGGGGCCTCTCGTCTCCTTCCACACCCTGGCAGCTGTGAACAGGGATACCTGTGGAAGTCTTGCTTTGCTGCGCAGCCCAGAGGACAGTCTATTCTATGTTGTTGGCTGAGAACGATTAGTGCAGGTTTCCCCAGGTAACGGGGCAAAAAACAAGCCTCGTGTATCATTCCATGCCAGCGTGTGGCCATTTGTAAACAAATTTCCCAAGCAGAAGACCTCAGCCTCTCAGAGAGCCCCCTGGCCTGGCTTCTTTCTCTGGCCCCATCCTGAGAGGGATTCGGCAGCTCCCCAACTGCAGGGCCGCCCAGATGCACTTGGGTGCTTCCTGCTGCTTCGCGCTGGACTGTGGGTCATTCTGTGCGAGGGGAGGTCACAGGCTTGTTAACTAAACGGAAAGCAAAGACAGACAGGATATGAATTTTCCTAGAAAGACACTAGCATGGTGTAACAGCAATACTATTTCCAAATTTTAGTGGTGATTATGGCCACTACCCTTTCCTGCTTCCTGAGGACAACAGTTCAACATGACTTCCAGCACAATGAAAACAAATGGCTTTAGACAGAGCCAATGTTGAGGGATGTGCAGGCCTGAGAGCCACAGTGCACTGATTTTTAAATCTGATTTCTCAAAGGGGTGCTCGTGCAGAAACTGCAACTGGGAATACACAGAATTCCCTGGGAGTTTGATTTGCATGCAGCATATCTTTGCAGGATACTTTTATTTTTTGGCCAGCACTTTCTCATTCCTAATTTCATTTGAGCCTTACCAGAGTGACTGGCGGTAGGCAAGGTGGGGATTAATCTTTCCTGTCGGTGAATGAGATATCTAAAGTTCAAACAGCTCCCGCAAGTGACGGTGAAAAGGTAGGACTCATCCCAGGTTTCCTGGCTCCTAGAGCCTATTTCTGTTGTCAGATCACCTTTCATCAAGACCCAGAGGGAGCTGTGGTTGGTCAAACCCCATCGCATCTGTTCAAGTGGACATGCACATTTTTTCTGCCCAGGATCCCCACTGTTGGAATTACCTAGCCCCCAATTCTGTAGTATTCATTTTTTTTTGGGGGGGGGGGCGCTATGGTATAACCCACCATGTCCCTAACTAAAGATATGAAACTGAGTTCTGGCCAATCAGAGTTTCCTATTACCCTGGCCACAATGATGGGCTCAGGTACGGCCACATGACCTAAGCTGGCCAATCAGTCTTCTCTGGGCCTTTTGTTAAGGATCTTGGGAAAGATGCGCTTACTCTTTCTCTGAGTCCTTGCTGACGTGAAACAAGAGTCAGGCTAGAGATGAAAGTAGGTGGAGGCCACTAGACCTGAAAGACGGAGAGGGTCTTGATGATGTTATTTGAACCATTGAGTCCAGCTGTGCCTCAAACTCTTCGGTAAGCCAATTTCTTTCAGCCAATTGGTGTTCTGTTCATGACACTTGCAAATGAAAGGAGTTACTGAGTAATAAAACTGCCATTTCCGTCTCCCCCAGAATTAGGAAATTACCTCTTTAAAACTGTTTATGTGTAGTATGCTTCATTCCTACCCACCAAAAAAAAATTCTGAAGCAGCTTATAAAAATAAACAGGAAAAATAGGCAAAAAGGCAAAATTTAATGAAAGGGTAAGTTTAATACATAAAATACATATCATATGTGGAGTATAGTCTTTATATTAAACTGAAAATTTTATTTTTTAAATTTTAATTGCAATTATCATTGAGGGTACTAGGAAATGGACACTTTGGGAGAAAGTATAAATTGTCTCAAACTTTCTGGAGAGAAACTTGATAATGTTATTTATATACTGTGCTTGTCCATCGCCAACAATTTCATTTTTCAGAATGCATCCAAAGGAAATAATTAAATAAAAAAGGAAGTATTCAAAGATTTGTCTATAAGAATGACTGTTATAGCCCTGGCTGGTGTGGCTCAGTGGATTGAGCATGGGCCTGTGAACTGAAGGGTCACTGGTTTGATTCCCAGTCAGGGCACATGCCTGGGTTGCGGGTCAGGTCCCTAGTAGGGGTGACCTAGTAAGGGTGAATGAGAGGCAACCACACATTGATGTTTCTCTCCCTCTCTAAAAATAAATAAATAAAATCTTCAAAAAAAAAAGAATTACTATTATAATTACCAAAAAATTGGAAAACTATTTGAATATCCAATGATAAATTATGGGTCAAAAATGATATGTCCACTCATTAGAATATCATTTCTCTAATTTAATAAATACACTAATGTGTTTATTAAAATAATGATGTGAAATTTTACTTGCCAACCTGGAATAATATTCACATATTGTAGCATGGCTTTGAACTAGCATCTCTAAACTCTCCCTACGCCACAGCATGATTCAATTACATGGTTCACTCTTAAAAAACAAAACAAACAAAAAAGCTTTAAATGTACTGACCATGGTAATTAAGAGTGGCAAAATATGGAAGTGGCAAAAATTGCCCTTCTGGTCTTATAGTTTGGGTATTGTTGTTTGGGTCAAAGTTGGCTCTCCAAAAACATATCATAATTATCCCTTCTTGGACCATGTGCAGTCCATACACTCTCCATTTTCCAAACACTTGACTTATGTTGGGAGACTATTTACTGGCAGTGGGATGGGACTCGAGTACGACCTATTCTAGATCAACCGTTGCCAAAACGTGTGCATGCTCAAAACAAACCTGTGGGTTACAAGAAGAAAATTTTAGAACTTCTAGTTATGGCAATCCTTTTTTACTTTAAAAAAAAAAAAAACAATGTAGATAAGGTAACTGAATAGTATACAACAAATAAATATACAAAGGTTGCTAAAATGTTTTTGATGATAACGTTGTGTTCTGGTTATCTATTGCTGCATAACACACAACCCAATACTTAGTGGCTTAAAACACCATTTTATTTTGTTCTCAATCCCGTAGATCAGAAATTTATGAAGGACTCACCTGTGCAGTTTACTTTTGCCTCAGTTAGTGCCAGTTGGAGCAATCAACTATATCTAGAAGATTCACTTCCAAGATGGCTTACGCACAGGGCTGGTAAGTTCGTGCTGACTCGGTTGGGAGCTCCCGCAGGGCTGTTGGCAGCTGGGGGAGAGGGAGGTCTCGGTTCTTTTCTGTACGGCTTCTTCATTGGGCTGCTTGGGCTTCCTCACGAAATGGAGTCTGGGTTCTAAGAGAAAATGTTCCAAGAGAGGAAGTAGAAGTGACCAGACTTTTCAGGCCTAGAGCAAGAAAATAGTGTCCCTTCCATCACATTCTGTTGGTCAAAACTATCTAAGAGTCCACCCGAGGTTCGAGAAGTGAAAGCACAGAGCTCATCTCTCAACAAGAGGTCTGCTGAAGAACTTCTGGCCATCTTTAGTCCACTCCAAGGTATGTGTTCAAAACGCCTGGAGACCACCAATTCAGATAAGCAGAGTGCGTGCCAGCAGCCTGCCTCCATAGCAGGGCTCTGCTCGCTCTCATAAGAGTCTCTTCTGCATGGGAAGCTGTCTGCTCCGCTGGTGTGCCTCCTCGAAGCCGTTTCATCAGAAACGAACTCAGGTTTTTCTCTTAATGGCTTTTTTCCAAACTCCGAAGTCATAGTCAGAAGCAAATGCAGGGTAATGTGGGGAAAGATAGAGTCTAACTAACTCTTACGAGCGCCACTGCTTTTTCTGGCCTCATAAAACCGAGTTTCGTTAATAGTAGAAATAAAGCATGTATCTGGTTAGGTCTTGGTGACCTGTAAAAACATCTCTCTTACATAACATACTTTAAACCAAAATACGTTGAATATTAACCTATATGTAGTCAGAGAGACTCTTAGAACTCAAAAGGATATAATCTTCACAGTGTTCTTACCAGAAACTTTCCAGTGTGCAGGCCGACACCTGCCTTTCCTGTCTCATCGATCAAGGAAAATAATCACAAACAGAGCTCAGGTATTTCTTTTCTATAACAGAATATACTCTTGAGAAAAATAAAGTGGGTTACTGAGCAGTAGAAACTCCTTTGGGTAATAAAATGTGTGGGGAAAAGACAAGAGTACATCTTTCGTTATTTCCAGTCCTACCCTCCGCCATTATGAAGAGAGGGTCCCGAGGAGAACCTGTTGTTTTTCTGAGCTGCGTGGTGGGTGAGGGTACACATTAGAGGGGGGAAAAGATAACAAAAAAAAATGTTTTTCACCAGAAAAAAGAAGATGCCTAGAGGAGAGAAGATGAGCTGTTTAAGGGCTCCAGGTTGCCCCAAACCTTTTGGTAAAATCTGCATTATTCAGTAGCTCTTTTTGGTGTTGGATTATGTTCTTCGGGGGATAATTCTGGATGCTGATGTCACTGAAGGTTGACTCAGGCCAAGAACAAGGGCAGCCTAAGGAAGTTCAAGTCACTTGTGAGTGATGTCTGAGTAGAAAAAGTTCAAAATACACATAAGCCAGGTTGCGGCAGTGAATAGCTCCGGATAGTGGATAACAAATGGTACTTATTTTATTGTCTCTTCTTTTCGGTATTTTTTAAAATTCTGTTAGTTATGTTATTAAAAAGAAATTATTTTTAAAACATAGGTGAACTTTGCAATCAAACAGACCTATGTTAGAATGCACCTCCCCTAATTCTTAAATTTGTGATTATGGACAGGCTCCTTAATCTTTTTCAGCCTCGGTTTTCTCATTTGCATTAGAAAGATAATAATAGTACCTTCCTCACAGGTAGTTGTGAGGATTAAATAAAATAATATGTGCAGTGTTCTTCAAACAGCGTGCGTACTTAGAGCTGAGTACAGGTACAGTAAGTGGTACAAGCTATGATTGCTGTTGATGACGAGAGCATGCTGGTAGTTCTCCGATCCTGCAAATTACCCACTTCTACTCACTGCCAAGAAGTGAAGGCAGCACCTGGCTATGTGTCTGTATCCTCTAAAATACAACAGAGCATCATCAGCCCAGGTTTATCCCCACCCCCAGAAGTCGCACTCAAATCCTCATCATAAAGGAAAACCGTATTGAATGTCTGCTGCGGGCAGGCCATGTAAGTTCTCTAGAAGTTAGATGCAGTGACTGCGGCCTCCATCTCATGGCCAGGTCAGTTCTGGCCCTTAGAGTCCAAGTGTCTCAATTCCTAATTCAAAGCATTGTCAGGATAGGCTATACTTAGGCCTGGCCCACATGTTCTTAATTCCCAGGAAGAACACACACTACTTTTCAGGACTTCCACTCGAGCCCAAGTGTTCTGATGTGGGGTTGAGTTCCTCGGCGCTGTCATGTGACTGGCTTTTTGATGTGGTTTCTGTTCCAGTAAGTTAAACTCTGGCATCTCCGAGCTGGCGCGGCCTGCCACGCTGAAGATGAATTCAAAGCCCAGACCAAGGCTGAGTCTGCAGGCCTGCGGGCAGACAGGACCACAGACAGCCCTGGGGTTCACCCCGTTAGCCAGAGGCTGTTCTCGGTGTGGCATGGCCCCGCTGCGCAGGGCTCCCTAGCTGCTGCCTGTAGCTTGGCTATCTGCGACAGGGCTCCTCGACACGTTTTCGGTGTTTGACCGCTTCAGTGGGAGAAAAAAAGAAGGAAAAAAGGAAACTGAATCCCACATGTTCCTGCTTGAGGCTACAGGAGCACATTTGCTGAGATTCACAAAACGTCTCACTGCCTGGAGTGAGATCTTCCCTGTGGTTTCTGGTGTTTATTCATTACATTAAGTAATGAATAATCCACGCCTAAAAACAAATGCTGGAGCATTGTGGCAAGTACTGCTAGTGCCCACCAGTATCTTGTTCTCCTCTCTTTGCAGGCGTGTAGCAGACTAGACTACCCAGCCCTCTGTGGTGGGGTGGGGCCGTGTGACTGCCGTAGGCCAATGGGGTGTGAGCAGAAGTGACACGGATCACTGCTCAGCCAAAGCGTGGAAGCACTGGAGAGCGGGTGAGACGTCCAGTGTCTCTACTTCCTATTGAGGAGACCAGAGGAGTCCTGTGTTCTAGATGTTGCAGCTACAGATGGTAGAGCCTCCATCAGCCTGGGTCCTCGAGTGACTGATGGAGCAGAATTTCCCCCGACACACACCGCTACCCTTGACTTGCAATGGACACTTAGCACATGCAAGAAATAAATCTTTTTGGTGTTCACCTTTGGAATCTTGGGGTTCATTTGTTACCAGAGTCTATAACCTAACATAACTAGTTCTACCTAATTATCTCAAAAATATTAGCCATAGACTGGTCTGCAGGTCACCTGTAAGCCCTGTCACTAGGGTTAAGCCCAGGCTGCATATGGTGGAAGACAGAGGACAAAAGGAATGCTTTTGGGGAGGAGCGGTAGTCCAAATTACCAATTTCAAGGGGCCTGGAATACTGCCGTCTACTCTGGGACGGCTGGAGGCTCGGCAGAACTTCCAGAGGATACGGTCTTTGGAGGGGTTCATCCCAGACACACAGCACCCCAGAACCAGGTCAGCCAAGTACAGCAGCCCAACCTTCCGGGAAGGAAGGCGTTCTAGGAGGCTGTCCACCATGGCCTCTTTGGTTCAGAGTCCGGAGGTTGGTCATATGTCTAAGTTCCCCAGAAAGTGAACAATGCTTGATAGGTCCCTTCGGATGCAAAGGGTGTTGGACCAGGACGCAAATTTATTAACTGGTCTGGTTGGTTTTCTTTGCATAGAGCCCAAGTGTCAGTTGTCCAAAGGGGAGTTGAGACCGGCTCACACAGCCCCCATCTGAAGCTCTTCGAAATGCACCCTAACTGATAAACTAACAGCCCCGGCACGGTGTTGGAGGAGGCGGTGCTGCTCTTTCCATCTCTGAACCTGAAATGACCCAGCTGCCCTCATGAGTCCCCGTAAACTGGACGGAGAAGACCCTGGAAAGGGAAGGAGGAGAACCTTTTCCTCTTGTCCTCACTGATGACATGGCTCGTAGTGACTGAAAGTCAGCGTGACACCCATCTTCTGCTTGACCAGCCTAGAACGTGGTGGCATTCAGGTGACGGCCGCGGATGATGCACGTGACCACACGCATCATGGCACCCGACTTCTGTCTTGTTAGAACTGGAAGAAAACAGAAAAGGTGATGGGCTGACTTGCTGGTGACTCCTAGGGCTGGGATGGCGGAAGAGTTTGTACTTCTGTGTACAATTGTCTTCGCAGAGATTTACTTCTCTGAATTAGTCCCAACGCGGAGCCAGGGGCCTGGCAACATTAAGAGGAAAGCTTCACTAGGACCAAGGGGGTTTTTGCTGCTTTGCTACTTAGCAGAACTGTTATGCTAAAGTCTCTTGGGGTTTTTAATTTTTACAAGGTAATTATTTTTGAAGTCAAAAAGGTGCTGTGTCTCTCACTGAAAACCTCCTGCTGCAAGAGAAATGGGATCTTGTTACAAATCACTTAAGTCGCTCGCTTCCTCCGCCTGCATCCGCCCTACTGCGCAGGCTAGCTGGCAGACGGAGAGCCACAGCCTGGTTCCCAGGTACGATGCCGCCAAGTAATTACATCGGATGTTAACTTGGGGAATCCATTTACACAGAGACAAATTCCAAATGCAAACATAGTTTTGCTTTGAAGGTGATGCACTTGAAAGGAAAATGCCTGTGCATTTAGAATAGAGGACAGATTGATGATGCCCCGCCCTGATTAAATAAAGGATTTGGAGATGGTGAACACTGTCAGTTGAAAAATAGTAGTGAGAGCCCTGACTAGTGTGGCTCAGTGGGTTGGGTGTCCACTCCCAAGACGAGAGGTCACTGGTTCGATCCTTGGTCTGGCACATGCCTGGGTTGTGGGCCAGGTCCCCTGTTGGGGGTGTGCAAGAGGCGGCCTGATCAAGGTTTCTGTCTCACATTTGTTTCTCTCCCTCTCTTGCTCTCTCCCTTCTCCTCTCTCAAAAGATAAATAAATAAAATCTTTAAAAAGGAAAAACAGTAACAAGAACCTTGGTAGTGGTTCCCTACCTTTTTAATTCATGTCAATGGCACTGTAAGTGTATTTTAATTATAATTTCCAAATCACACTTTGATACCCTGTGAGATGAAAGAAAAAGCCCCACCTTCTGAAATGTACCATAGTTACATTTCATTTTTTAAAAATATTAACTTATTTTTAGAGAGAGGGGAAGGGAGAGAGAAAGAGACGGAGAGAAACATCATTATGTGGTTGCCTCTCGCATGCCCCTGCCCCGGGGACCTAGCCGGCAACCCAGGCATGTGCCCTGACCAGGAATCAAACCTGAGACCCTTTGGTTCACAGGCGAACACTAAATTAACTGAGCCACACCAGCCAGGGCACATTTCATTTTTCAAGTGCTCCAAGAGTGCTTTATTCCCAGAGGTTGCTGATATAAGCATTCTTGGGAACCAAGGTAGCAGATAAAGCCCCTTGCTTAGAGCCCCAAAGGCTAAGCCAGAACTGGGGCCAGTTCCATCTGCTATGATTGCCACAGATCAGGAAGAATGGGCCAAGGACAGGTCTTGGTTTACAGAGCTGTACATAGCAACCTGTGGGTGGAAAACCTACTTATTCAGATTGGCCCTGTGACCGAGGAAGAGCACAACGGCTGTACCAAGTGGATATTTGCAGCGAAATTTAGGAGGCTTGTGCCCTTTTGGCAAGCAACACTTCAGATTTCCAATACCTAAGTTGACTTTACAAATAAATGACTGTAATCTCCATAATATTAAAACCATGCAAATAAACAACAGAAGGAAAAGAGAGAGGGGGTTGGGGTGCAAGGGATGCCTTTCTAATAGGCCAGGTGAAGGTGATGTTGACTTAAATTCTTGCTTCATTCAGATCCAAGCCTTTTATAGAACTAAGTTTTCTAAAGGAAGACAAAGAGACTAAAGAAACGGACACTTAATGAGCTCACGTAACACATGAGTCATCCGTGCTGCCTAAAGCAACACACCTGACCGCAGGGCCCGTGAACCCTGCTCCCTTCGCGCCAGCCCCGGGAGCTGACACTGACGTGCGGAGCGGGAACAGAAACCTCCGGCTTCTCCAGCCCTTTGAGGTCAAATCAGAATTTGTTTCTGTCCTGCCTTTCAAAGCTTTGTTTTTGTACGAGCCATGCATACTAATGAGTCAGCATTGCTGGCCC
>PVKM010052010.1:0-10345 GCA_004027735.1 Carollia perspicillata
AGGCAGGTGTCTTCCAGGAACGCAGCCCCCAGGGGTGTGCGGGGGAGGCAGGCCAAGGAGGGAAGACACGGAGTAGGAGGAACCAAAAACAGAACCTCAACGAAAACCATGAGAGATGGGAGGGTGGTCTGGAACCAAGTCTAAGAAGAGGCGGGCATGCAGATTTCCAGACTTTCCGGGCTGCTGCCCCAGCCTTCGGGCGCCTGGGGGTGCGCAGACTGGGCAGGGGGGCTGCCTGGCCACAGGCAGCTGGCTACGCTGCCTGGGGCCAGCTGGGGTGCGGGGGCAGAGGCAGGGGTGCAGGGCACAGGCAGGGGCCGGCCACTTACACTTGACCTGTAGGATCTGGTCGCTGAGATTGGCTTGGAGGTAGAAGGTGCCGTAGGGAGGGAGCACGAGCCCTAGGCTGGGAGGGGGGCAGAGGGCGCACAGGTCACTGCCAGGGAGAGGCGGACTGCACTGGCACCCCTCCCCATAGCCGCGGAGCTGGGTGGAGACCCAGCTTGTGGCCTGGCCTCCCTTGACCACCAGGGACATCTTTCGCCGGTGGGAGATTCATGGCCTGGGGGCCTGGACCCTGCACTCCCCAAATTCTCCTGGATGCCTGAGAACTTCCAGCCCCAAAGCAAATCACCTCTCCCCTAACATCCAGCAGCCTCCCCCAGCACACCAACTGCCCGGCCAGCCTCCTCCACCCGGCCAGGAGCACGGTCAGCGCGCTAGGCTGGGCGGCGCTGCTGTGGGAGCTGGGCCGCTGTCCCCAGAGGTTCGGGCAGGGTGAGAGCCGGCCAGAAGCAGGCGTTGCGCTGACATGGCGAGGGGCGGCTCAGGCTGCTGCTGGGGTGTGAACGAGACGCTGGCACTGCAGGGGCCTGACCCCCTGGGGACCTGCCCCAGCCTGTGGTGCCTGTCCAGAGCAGGCCTGTGAATGTGCTGAGGGGGACACCCTGGGTGCAGACACCCAGGGACATGACCCGGGCAGGAGGGATGCGTCAGGTGCACCGTCTTCTCTCTGTCCTGTGCTCCCGGGACATGGCGCTTGTTCCTGAGGGGTCAGCAAGAGGCCCCTGGGAACCGACTGTCATTGGGTGAGACGTCGGCAGGCAGCCCTGGCTGCAAGTGTCCCCGGTGCTTCGGCACTGGTGTGGGGGAGGGAGGAGGCAGCTGGCCTGGGGGGCGCCTGCCCCTCCCTCCTGCCCAACTTTGGCCTCACTCACCTGTAGTTGGTGTTCCGTATGGGCACCCAGGTGTAGTTCCGGGTCACCTCGTCTATGTACCTCTGGGAGAAGAGGCTGGGTCAGGCACTTGGGCACCGGGTGGGGTGGGCTCGTGGGGGCGACAACGTCCACCCTGACTCTGTCCCTCCTCCACCACCTTCTCACCTCGTCCAGGGACTTGACCAATGTCCTGATCTGCTTGTGGCCCCTGTTGCCATCGATCATGCTCCGGCGGATCTGGAAGAGACAGAGATGTGAGGGTGGTCCCTCCTCTGTTCGGGGAGTCCCACCCCCTCCCCTCCTTCCTCACCTCCTCCTTGTTCTCATCCTCTAGCTCCGCATCCAGGAAGTCCAGGGTCACGGGCTCCCGGAAGTTGCTCTGCGAGAGGCAGGGCAAGGAGTCAGGGGTCCCCACCCCACAAGGTCCAGCTCCCTCCAGGCCTCTCTTATGGCTCACCTGGGGCTTCAGGTTGGGGTGCAGCAACACATAGCCGTTCAGGTCAATGGCAAACACGTAGCCGTTGGCTCCAAGCTGGGGGTACAGATTGGGGGCTCAGAGCCTGGAGGGCTGGGCAGAGCACCCCCAGGCTCCGGGGCCTTCCTCATCCTGCCTCCCGTGCCCGGGAGGGGTCCATCTGCCTGCCTGGGCCAGGCGGGCACGTGGGGCTCCAGCCTGCTTCTCAGGCCGAGCCCAGCAGGCTGGAGCCCCTCATGCAGCAGCCTTGGCCTGGGCTGACTGGCTCCGGGCACTGCCATTCATCTGCCAGTCTGCACTTCTCACCCCACCCCGTGTCTAGGGGCCGTCAGCAGAGGGCTCCACCTTCACTGGGCCTGCAGGCTGCTGCTGCTCCCCTCCCCCTCCCCCGCTCCAGGTCTCCATCTCAGCAGAGCACGGGGGAGGAGTGGACCCCGGAATCCCAGAGGCCTGGGTGTCCCTTCCAGCCGGAAGAGGAGGACTAAGTGAGACCTGGGACCCACCCTTACCTCAGCAGTTTTCTCAGCACACTCGGAGCCCAGGGACTCAGGGTGGCCTTTGTGTGGCTCAGTCACACATGCCTCACCCCCCACCCTTCACAACCGAGATCCAAACGCCCTTTGCACAGGCCCTGGGCCAGCCACGCTGCTCTCGCCCCTTGCCTGGCTCATGATTCTGTCTTCCACCTCCGACCTTTGTCCCAAGAATTCCCTCTAAGGTAGCCTTCCTCTCCTTTTTACCCAGGACACTCCTGCCAGGCGACGGTCCAGGGGACGTCCAACACAGCCTGCCGGCCACCCCCGGCCCACCGCCTGTTAGTATACAGCTGTCGGCTAAGAATGGCTTTCACATTTAAAAATGCTTGAAGAAGATCAAAAGAACAATTGTATTTCGTGACACGTGAAAATCGTCTGAGATGCAGATTTCAGGATCCACAAAGAAAACTGTGTGGGAATACAGCCACGCACATTCGACTGTTTTGTCTGCGGCTGTCTGCCCCGTCCAGCAGGGGGTTTAGGCTGGCGGGGCCTCCAACAGTCACCGTCTGGCCCCTTACCACCAGAGTGCTGACCCAGCTCTAGGTCCAAGGTCACCTCCTCCGGAGCCTTCCCTGACTGCCTCAACTCTGAGGTCCCCACGGGGGTGTTCTAGTGGCCAGCAGTCTCCTCTGTAGAGCCGGGCTGTGTCCCCACAGGAGGCAGGGCAGGGCGGACGCGCAGGTGGACACTCACCGTGTAGTTGGGAGTCAGCCTCTTGATGTCGTTCAGAGCCACGTCGATGCCCATCACGCCCAGGATCAGCTGGTTCTGGGAGCGGAGGAGGGGGTCTGCCATGGGCCCAGTCCCACCCCCACGGCCAAGGCCTCCAGCTGCTCGCACAAGTGCCCCCACCCCCTGCCCTGTGCCACTGGCAGAACTGCCTACCCCTCCTCCACCCCAGGCTGTTCTGGGCAAGCTGGCCCCCCGGCATGCCTCTCCCCGCCCCAGTCGGGGGCTCACCTTCTTTTCCCCAGGACCATCCTGCGTCAGGTTGAATACTGGGAGTGTCCCTGTCACCACCAACCCCAGCCCCTGAAGGGAGAGGGGGAGGATCGGTTGGTCTCCATGGCCAGCTGTGCCCCCCCTCCAAGTGCTCAGAGCAGGGGCCCAGGTGCAAGCCACCTTTCTCGCTCCTTTATTTGGATTACCCCCATCATGGTGTCCTCAAGGGGCATAACCCTGTGGGCACATCTGTGGGGATAGGTCACCAGCCCCACCCCTTCCTTGCCCAGGGCTTTACCAGAGCATCCTCATACACGTTGGTCCATTGCACCTGCTTGGCCTCCTTGCCCGCCAGCACCATGGGCCTGCCGAGTACGTCTAGATATTCCTGGGGAGGGCATGGTAGGCAGGGGTCATGAGTCTGTCCCTCCCACTGTCCCTTCCCTGTTCTGCCGCCCCATGTGACATTACACCACCAGGGGGCGCTCTCACCCCACAGGAGCTCACCACAGGCGCTGACCCCCTAGAAGCAAGGGGCTGGGAGGAGGGGGCCCCCCCACAGTCTCACCTGTGTGTTGATGCGGATGGCACCGATGGAAGGGATCTCAAAATAGTAACCTGTGAGGGACGGTGAGGCAGAGGCAGGCCTGGGTGATGCTCAGGACCCAGGGCTCAGAGGGCCTGAACTTGTCCCTTGGGCTCCCTCTTTTTGGTGTCAGTCCCCCTGAATCCCCTTAGTGCCCGTGAATGCAGGGGTGTGGGGAAGCTGAGCTGGGGCCAAGAGAGGAGCGGAGGCCTGAAGTCCCTCTTTCTAGGCCACCCAGGGGACCGGCCCGAATGCTTGGACACATAGATGGGCAGCAAACGGACACGGGAGCAGTCATGCTGGGAGACACAGGGACAATGGACACTCAGACAGATGGGCGAAAAGATGCCCAGTCAGATGGACAAGCTAGCCAGCCAGACGGAGAGACAGATGGACAGTCCCACGTACAGAAAGATGAACAGACAGTGGATGAACAAGCAGCTGGGCCTAGGGAAGGACAGGTGGACAGCCAGCCTGATGGACGGCAGGACACGGCAGGCAGGCCCCGTGGCAGCGGTGTCTGGGTGAGGTACCTTTGTTGGCGCAGGCCATCCACTGCAGGGGTGTGACATCGTAGTTGTGCTGCCCCACGGAGAACGTGAACACTCGCACCTGCGTGGGGCTTGGGGTCACTGCCGCGGCTGCCGCAGCACAGCCCAGCCCCTCGTGACACCCTCCACAGCCCCCACCCATTGCGCCCCTCCCCCCGGGGCTGAGCCTCACCGTGCGGTTGGGCCAGTTGTACTTCTCGAAGACGTCCTGCACGCGGTCCTCGCCGCCATCCGTGAACATCATGATCATTTTGTTGCAGTTGGCACGAGTGATGTTGGACTGGGCGGTGGGGCGGGGGGAAGGGTCAGGCAGCTGCAGCCCCTCCCGAGCCAAGGACCCGTCTCCCACCCAGCACAGGCCTGACCCCTCCCCCCGCCCCGCCCACACACACAGCAGAGGGTGCTCTCTGGTGCTAACAAGGCCATTCCTCTGGACGTCCCAAGTGTCACCAAGCCTGGGCCTGCCCACGCCCGGCCACCCGCTCTCCCACCCCGGGGGCTCACGTTCTGCAGCTGGTCGAAGGCGTACTCGAAGCCAGCCTTGTAGCCCGTGGTGCCCTTGGCCACCATGCCCTGCACGGCCTCCTTGAACACCTTCTTGTTGCGCACATTGGCTTGCACCAGGTGTGTGAAGCAGGACACGGGCTGTGCCTTCTCATTGAACTGCAGGGACGGCGGGGGCGGTGACTGCAGGCGGCAGGTGGGGGTGGCCCGCTCCTGGCCCGCCTGCCGCCTGGGCACTCACCGAGGCCACATTCACATAGTCGTCGTCAGAGAGCGTGTCCAGCATCTCGCAGACGGATGTCTTCATCAGCTTCAGGGTCAGGCCGCTCACGCTGCCGCTCCTGCGGAGGTCACGAGGCGCCAGGTGGGCCTCCGGTGCTCTCCTACCATTCCCAAGGTGTCCCTGGGCAGCGGATACTAGCCCCTTGCCTTGCCCCACCCCACCTGCCACCGTGGCCCACTCACACGTCCACGATGATGACCATGTCCTTGGGCGACGAGGCCCCCTGGATATACCTGCCCGGGAGAGGCTCCAGTCAGGGCCAGCCCCACTGGGACCTCGTGGGCCCCTCCTCCCTTCACCCACACAGGGATTCCGCATGTTTCCATCGATTATCCCCTGTGTGGGCCATACAGAGTCCTAGGCACTAAGGGCACAGTTTTATAAAACAGTCCCTGCCCATGACATGAGTGACCGGGTCCCCCGGCACATAAACGACCCTAGGGAGGGGTGAGCAGGTGATCCAGAGAGGGGGCCGGAGGTATAGGCCCGCAGGTCCCAGCTCTGTGTGGGGAGGGAGAAGGGCACGGGAGAAGGGAGGCACAGCGAGGGGAGGGCTCCAATGGGGGGTGGGGGCAGGCCAGGCCCACAGAGGACACCTCCGCCCTTGGGAACCTCCACTGGCCCCACCCTTCCGTCCCGAGGGGGTGAAGTGTGGGGCAGTGGATGGGGGCAGAGCCGCTGGGAGGCCTGCCTGGGTGATGGGATCCATTTTCCAGTGGCAACGATGTGTGAAATGAAAATTGGATAGAGCTGGCTGCGCCCTGCTCGGAGGCTTGGAGATCGGGGGCGGGGGGGGGGCAGGCGGGAGACAGAGGGAGTTGAGGGGGCGTCCTTGCCCAGCCCCTCCTTGCTCGCTCACCAGGGTCTCCTTCGGACGTCGTACAGGTCGATTTTCTTGGGGGCTCGCCATGGGGTGGCTGTAGGGGAAAAGGAGGGGAGTGGGTCTGGCGAGACTTGTGGGAGCAGCCAGGCCACTCTGCAGCCTGCGGGGTGACCGTCCACCCCACACGCCCCCGGAGTGGGCAGGGAGAGGGAGACGAGTGTGGGGCTGCACGGCGGGCCGGCCAGGCGGGCACCCACCTGGGTAGTAGCGCGTGACTCCCGTGGCGCTGCCGAAGACCTGCCACAGCAGCGTGGGGTCCTGCCTGCGGTTCTCGGTGAACACGTTCTCCAGGGCCTCCGTCCAGTTGAGCTCGTTGAGGATGACGGTGGCTGTGGGGGAGGCAGGGGCTGGGGTGGGAAGTGCCCGGGCTGTCCTCGCTGACTCTTGCCACCACGGCACCTTGCCCGTGCCTACCACCTGGACAGCTTCTCCTGCTTTCCTCCTCCTAGCCAGGCTCTCCCTGGCTGCCCAGGGCTCTGCTGGGGCTGCACCAGCTCCTCCAGGAAGCCCTCCCGGTCCTCACCCCCTCCCCAGTCCTCAAAGAAACAGCTCAGCCTACCCTTCAGCCAGACCCTCCCGGGGAGGGCAGCTGCGACCCAAGGCCCCTGCAGAGGGGCCACCCAGGTGGCAGGGAGTCACAAGTTGGGATGCTGATCCAGCAGGCCGCCTGGAGCTGGCGGCTGGCCCCCTGGGAGCACACCCACTCAGCACGCACTCGGGGCTGCAGCCACAAGAAAGCAATTAAGGGCTCGATGATGGGGCTGGAATTATTCAGCTATTAAGGTACCTGATAAGCTGGAAGCCACTCAGCTCCATGATTAATCAACTGGGCCCGGGAGCAGGCGGGGGCGCGGGTTCTTGGAGGGACAGGGTCCATGCCATGATCCCGCTCCAACCCGGTCACACAGGAGCACACGCACAACTCACCCCCCACCCCCAGCAGGTGTGCTCGCCTCTAACCTCCGTGATTTCAGCCAGTATGTGGTCCCCTCGTCCCCACCCTACCTGCCCAGCAGCCCAACTGCTGCCAGGGGCACAGGGCCACACACGCTCACGCCTGCACACCACCCTGCACCCCAACGGGTCCTGCTCTCACAGCACCCCCAGCCAGTTACCTTGCCCTCCCTTTCCCCCTCCGTGGCTGCCCACAGCCAGACCCACCCCTCTGCGCACCCATGGAGCAAGGCTTCTCTCAGATGCCTGGGCTCCAGCCTGTGGACCCCTCCACTGGGGCAGGGACTCAGATGGCCGGGCAGTGCCCCTGCTCCCCAACTCAGGACGGCCCTAGACCTGTCAGCGCATGTGTGGTGCACGCTCTCACATGTGCAGTGTACCCGTCTCTGCACGTGGGACTCCAGAAACCCAGCAGGAGCCTTGGCCAGGTGGCTCAGCTGGTTGGAGCGTCGTCCTGTGAACTGAAGGGTTGTGGGTTCGATCCCCAGTCAGGACGCGTACGAGAGGCGGACAATACATGTTCCTCTCTCACATCGCTGTTTCTCTCCCCCTCTCTCTCCCTCCTTTCTTCCCCTCTCTCCAAGGTCAGTGAGCGTGTCCTTGGGTGAGGGTAAAACAAAAACAAAACCCCAGCGGGAGCTGGGCACCTGCTCCAGCCAGGACCTGCGTTCACCTCTCTCCTAGGGGCGGTGGTCTCTTCCTCAGTTTCTCCGACCTCCTTTCTCCCCAGTGCAGCCCGGACCCCAGCACCCCATGGTCCTCAGCAAGTGAAAACCAGGGAACGCCTTTCAGAGGCCCTGCTTCGAGCTCCAGAGCAGGCAAAGAGCCATGAGTTAGAGACACCCCCCATACCAGCTCTGCCCCCCGCCCTGTCCTGGGCACTCTCCCCTCTGCCCCCCTCCCCCCTCTCCGGCCCTGCAGCATCCCTTAACTGACCATAATGTGAAAACAAAACACATTTGTAGCTTTGGCTGTGACTGTTGAACAGTATGCGATGGTCCTGTTCCTAATTTAGAAACTTAATGAGTTGAACAATTTCTGTTTTTTTCTTTAAGGAAAAAATAAAAGTTACATTTGCAAATGCTTCTTCACACAGTACTGTCGGTCCTGGGAGAGTTGGCCTGGCAAGGCCAGCCCGTCCCTGGGCCTCAGTTTCCCTATCTGCACAATGAGGGGCTTGGAGCAGATTGTCCTGGGAGCCCGGCCAGCTGCTGGCAGAGGGGCGGTCCCGACTCAGGCCAAGAGCCCAGAGGAGTCGGCTGACCCGGCGGGTCTGTCCCTACAGGTGTCTGTGACTACACGCGCACACAAGCATTCACTGCCAGACACACTCGTGCAGATGCGCCAGCCCCCGCCCTGGCAAGGGCCCGCTCGGAGGGCCGGCGCTCACTCTCGGCTCACGCTGAGCTGGGAAACGGGGACCATGCCCCCTCAGGCAGGCGATTACAGATTTAATTAAAAGTGACACAGTAAATAAAAAACATATAAAATGTAATTTGTGTGGGTAGCGAGGGGTGACTGGGGAGGGCGGCGTGGCTCCTGGTTTAATTAGGGTGCTGCCTGCGATAGTGCCCCTCCACTGGCTCGGGCAGGTGGCCTGTGAGGGCGGGGCCAGCACCCGCCCTCACCCCCTCGGGCTGCCCAGAAGGCCTTCCTGAGGACCCCGGAGGATTCCCTGCATCCTGCAGACTCAGAAAGCTCTGGGACTTTGTCCCGAGACCCTCCACCCAGTCGGCACCCTGGATTCTGAGGCTACCCTGGAGGTGACGCCAGAATTATGTCAGAAGCAAGAGACACCAAAGCCTTAAATCCTGCTGCCACAGCTCCCCTTTTAGTGTTTGATTCTTGGCCTCCTCCTCGCACATCTCCTAAGACCTTCAGTAAGTTCTTCCTCACGTCTGACTGAAATCCTTCTTGCTGTAGTAACCTCACAGTAACCCACTGTGCCAAACGGCACCCCCGGAGCCTGGAATCTCGGCCGCCTTCTACCCAATCCCGCCCACACGCACCCTGAGCCAAGGAGAAGGAGGGAAGAGTCATGGGGTCAGTGTGAGGAGTTGCACCCTGACCCCCAGTCCCCAGGTCCGCCTGAGGTGGTGGCTCCTCTGCCCTCCCTGCGTGGGGGCAGGGCACGGGGGCGGGTGGGGGAGCAGCTTTGGGGTGTGCAGGCGTTCATGGGGCACCTGTGCACACAGGAGGGGACCGTGCACAGGGTGAGAGGCTCGGTGGTTTGTACCTGCTGTGAGCCTGTGCCTGAGTCGCTCGAGGCCTGCGTGTGAGCTAGGCTGAGAGATGAGCACGTGTGACCTTGGGCGGAGGGGCTGAGGGGGGCAGCACTGGCCAGCACCTGGGGCCTGGCAGTGCCCGGGCAGTGGGCCCTGGCCCACGGTGCACGGGGGCTGCCGTGCCCGGTCTCGCTGCACTCACAGCCTTTGTAGATATCCGTGGGGATCTGCACTGCTGTGTACGAGTAGTTGACCTTGTTCTTGAAGTTGGAGTCCTCCACGAAGTCTAGCCTCAGGGTGCTGACCTTGGACCCCCTCTCCACATCCTCGATCTCGGGGTCATCCTGCAGAAGGGGACACCCCCACCACCCACCGTGAGGGCTGGCGATGGTGGAGTGGGGCCGAGAGGCCAGCGTCTAGGTGGTGGGGACATCTCAGAATCCGAAGATTGCAGATTGCAGACAGAGAGAGAGGGAGAGACACGGGGTATGGTCCCCTCACCTGGCGGCCTCTGACTTCCACCTGCCCTTGCTCAGCCCCCCCACCATCCCCACAGCTGCTGAAACCAAATTTCAAAACCAAACCAAACCAACCCCTTCCCCACATCCTTGAAAACTAATTATCAGTGAGGAAGGCAAATCTTGGAGCCGGTGAGGAGCGGGCTGCAGACCTCTGTCTACAGGACATGGCGTGTGCAATCACCGCGGGAGGGCTTGGCAGCCCTTCCCAGGAGTTCTGTGACGCGCCCACCCCCCGCCCCCGCGCCAAGGGCCCTGCAAGGAGCCCCACTGGGCGCAGGGAGAGGACTCTGGCCCCATCTTGGGGGGGGGCGTCCCCCCCCCCCCGCCCCCGCAGCAGATTGGCTCTGGGGGCTGAGTTGAGGGGCGTCCTGGGGAGAGTAGGGCTGGGGTTTAACGTGGAGACCGTTGAAGGCCCCCGTTGACTTTCTAAAATGAGCTGCAGACGTCTGACAGGTGCCAATTACTGCGTCTCTGGCCGGGCAGGCTGAGCATGCGCAGTGCGCCCCCGCCCACCACCACAGGCTGGCAGGAGCGGGTCTGCTACGACAGCGTTGACGCACAGTCGGGAGGGGGGCAGGCACGGGGTGCAGGTGCGAGAAGGGGGAGGGAAGACGTGGTGGGGAGTGAAGGGGAGACAGGGAAAAGGCGGGCAGGGCAGGGGCAGG
>PVKM010052011.1:0-10341 GCA_004027735.1 Carollia perspicillata
GGCTGTTCATAATATATTCAGTGGTAGAAAATCTAATTATCAGTGTCAGGAAACATTTTTTAAGAGAAAAAGTATGGTGAAAAATACATAGAAAGATATATGTCAAGGGGTTAAATTCCAGAATTATGAAGAGTGATAGTATAGTTAAAATGTTAGTGATGTTAGGAGTAATTTTTTTTTTGCCCTTCATGGGGGTGGTATTTAATATATCCATTTTCTATGTAATGTTACTTTAATAATATGTATTGTCTATATTTCAATAAAAGTTTGTTACAGATTACTTATAACATTAGTGAGATTTTACACCCATTCAATTCATTTATTTGTGTAAATATTTAGTGACTACAGATGACGTGTTAGGCCCTACTGAGTCCATGGGTTACTTCCCCTTGGGCTTTGCCATTAACAGGGTGCTTCGCTGGCCCTGACATATAAGATTTTTCCGCAAAGGACTCCATTCATGGCCTTGAAATCTCTCCATACAGATGGCAGTTCACATCTGTGCTCCTGATCACTAGCCTAGCACTGCCTCAGATGGGTGTTGGGTCCAGGTTGGGGCCCCAGGTAGAACCTTGGGGCCTTACCCCCAGTGATTGTGTCTCTTCTTACTCACCAAGTGTTCCACTGCTCTGAAATTCAATAAGCATTAGGCTGAACTTCATAATGATTTATTTTTCTGTGTCAGCAGCTATAGGTGCTTAATGTACATCAGGCAGTAATAATACCCATACTGACATGTTATAGATCAAATCTGGATTCTAGTGAACAGACTTGCATGACTTTGGCGTGTATGGAGACATAATATTTTATACACAGTAAAAAGAAGCTGTAAGCACTTTTACAAAGTTGCAATCAAGAAATAAAATAAGGAATCCGGGGGCTGAAATATTCTTGCCTTCTCTACAGGGGAAACGCTCCCAGCCACAAAGGAAACAAGCGATCAGCTGAGGTTAGCTGTCAAACGAGAATGCACACACACTCTTCAGGGCTTCCTGCCATGGTTCAATATGATGCTGGGGAAGAAATAAAATCTTGGGTCTTTACTTAACTAGAACTATGGTGGGAAACAGAAATGAAAAGAGGGAGGGAGGAAAGGGGGTAAGAAATAAAGAAGGAAGAAAGGAAGAAAAAAATATTTTCCTCTACAAAACCAAGCCAGCAAGAGAGCAATCGATTCGACTCAATATCTTCTAAGCCATGTAAAAAAGGGGCAGAGTTGTCTGTTGAGAATAATAACATCCGTGTCGGCTTATTCCTAAGCAGTTCAGCTTGAAGCAAATTGACAAGTCTAACATAATGGGAAAATTGTAAGCAACAGAGAGATCTGGTTTAATATTGTCTTAAACTTTAATATTAATTTTTTAGAAGTGTCAGCTCTCATATAACTCTTATTTCAACACACTGTCCTCTTCTGAATGTCTCAGTAATACGTTTCAAATTAATTTATCCCACATTCTCTCCAACCCATTCCCTCCAGGCAAAAGGGATAAAGGGTACGTTGCATGTAATAATTACTATTTTAATCACCAGCCCTCAGCAATTCTCTGTCTCAGAACATGAGGCCTCTCCAGCTCAAGTCCCAGACAATGTTGCCCAGCTCTGGCGTGGGGCTCATTCTTCTATTCCTCTCCCGGGGACCTCCCACGCACCTTCTCCAAGAAAGCAATCAAATCATGCAAAGTTCTGCCGATAATCAAGGTAGCACCTGGCCTAGAGATCAGCTCAAAAGTATCCAGGACACTTTAAACCTCAGAGATGAAACTGGAACCTCAGACTCCCATCAGCATCATTACAGATCACAAGACCTACAGATCCTTCTCAGGTTGGGAACACCGTTTGTCTGCACCCTTCCTCGTGGACATTGTATTTCCTCCTCCAGCCCTCCAATTCTACTGTAAAGGAAGCAGGCAAAACAAAATAACTTTGAAAAACAGAATCCAAAATGCCCTACTGCTCCCCACATTTCAACGCTCCTGCTTGGAGATCATACATCTCTACAGACAATGTCAGCTGTGATGAATGCTTATGAAGTTGCCATCGGTAATTATAATGGTCAACATCAAATACACGCAACATTTTCAATAGAATCTATTCACTCTTCCTCAAAAAGAAAAGAGGCACAGCACACAAAGTTTGAAAAAATAAAAACTAGGAGGAACGAATAGATTAGACACACAGTTACTTTGACAAGAATCTCAGAGTGCTTCAAACAGATCATCAACCATAATTTTACAGTATTTTATTATTCTAGTGCTGGGAATCTTCCTGGTTTTACTCCTGGTCTGAAATTGTTTCTGAGATGTTTTTAAGCATAAATTGATAAGCACTACTTGATAGATTTCAGCAGGAGAAAAAAAAAATCTGGTTAATGTCATCCATTACACTGTGGCATTCAGAATAAAGATTCAGACAGAAAGGCTCTCACTTGATCTTAATTCTTCTAACCACAAAAAGAGGGGGAAACTCCTGAAAGTAACTAAGAACCATTGTCTCCTCGCCCTATGAATCATGCCGTGGCTATCATCGTAATTTCCATTAACTGGCTATGCAATCCAGAGTCTTATTTTCCAGACACTACATCTTAGAATTTACTGTTTCTTAGTTATTTTATCCCCTTGTAAAACTCACCAGTTTAAAGGTCTGCCCCAAAAGAAGTTTCTTTTCCTGGGCTTCTCAGGCTGAATTGCTCAGATCTTGCAATGCCTTAATCTCTTGGTTCTTCCCAAAGCCACACTCTAGTTACTCTGCACTTCAGCTGATTTCAGACATGATCAAGTGAAAGCTATTCATTTTCTAAACTGTCCTCTTTTCTCCACCCCTCCGTTGAAAGGACCAATCATATCATTGGAAAAATAATCTCATCTTATTGAATTATGAGGAGAGATGCAATTTTTGGAAACTTAACTTATCGGTGATTAAAAACCCAGCAGCAGCACTTGGTTCTTATAATTGATCAGAAACTAGAATAGTGTTTTTTTGCTGAATGTACTTTAAGATACCACATACTCGCCTTTTTCTTTTCACGTTTTAAATTCTAATATTAATCTTTAAATAATCACGGATTAAATCCTGAAGCTTTTATTCATCATTTGTTTTCTTAGCCTAATTTTTATCAAAATGTACTGCCTTCAATTATCTAATATAAATGCTTGAGAAAGAGTATTAAATAGAAAAAAAAGAAGGTCACAAGTACTTTTTAGACTCTGTTTCTATGAGTTTGAATTTCTTTTTAAATTCCTCATACAAGTGGTACTGTGCAGTGTTTGTCTCTGTCTGGCTTATTTCACTTAGCTTAGTGGCTGCGAGTTCCATCTGTGTTGTAGTAAGAGCATTTCCTTCTTTCTCGTGGCTGAATAATATTTCATTGTGTAACAGTGACACACCTTCTTTATCCCTTCACCCCTTGGTGGACACTTAGATTTCTCCCTACTTTGGTTCTCAATATGATCCTATTTTTGAAAAGATTCTCACCGTAAGTCATGCCTCAGTTTATCTCCCATTCATCCACCTACCCTCCACCTGGACATAAGATACCTTACTTTCACAAGCCTGAACTTGGAGGACAAATTTGTCTTTTTTGGACATGTGTGGCTTATTTTTTTAAACCTTAAAAATTATATGTCTCTCTAAAGAAAGATACTGGAATAATAAAAGTAATTAAAAGATGCTCAAATGGGGGGCAGGCCAATACAAAGAGCACTGACATCCTTAATTTGCATGTGATTTTCTACTTATGCCAACCCACACCTTGCGCATAGATTCGCACTTGCCACAAAATGAAATCTCCGACTGTGGCTTTGGAAGACCCAGGTTCCAGGATTAGTTGTATTTACAATCTGTGTGAAAAGATAATGGCCACAGAAATTAAGAATTAAGTGTCAAAAGAAAGGCCCAAACATTGCAATTTTGAGGAGGAAGACATCAATGGATTGAAAGATTTTGGCATTTTCTTTGAGTATAATAGTGTCTATCTGACCATAGGGGTAATATTATCTATTTAACAGAAAAATATATTAGTTCATTCATTATGAATCAGGAAATCTACTAGGCACTAGGAATACAACAATATAAAAGATAGACAAATCTTATTCCTGCTTTTATAGAGTTTTAATTTTAATGGAGGTGCATGGTCACTACACAAAATTTATTTAATTACAATTGGGATAAGTGCCTATCCAATAACCATTAAGAAGAATTATAAATGTCTCCAAAATCTTTATCAGCAAATCCCTCTTTTGGAGATGGGCAAACAACTCAAATTCAAAAGCCAAAGGCTATGGGAGGGTGTACTTGATGGGGGTACTGAGGTTGGTAAAAGCATCAACCCTGAACAAGGGTCCATTTACTTGACCTCTGCTGGGGCACTTGGTATCCAAACCAAGATGAAAGAACTTCTAAAATGTGCATCTCACACACCTCAGGGTCTCAGCCAAAAGGATCTCAGTGATGTCACCATATGTCAATAATAGTTCCCAGCATCTGGTCCACTGAATTGTGTTCCCCTGTTATATATTTCCAAATAAATCTTGAACTTCTTTGTAAAACTACTTTTTGAATGTGTCTCTTCCACCTCAGAGAAAAAATCATGAGAACAAGGATTGTCTCTTGGTCGCTAGTGGTGTATCCGGGGCCATGCACAGTATGAGAAGCATGCCCAGTAGGCATTCAATGAGTATTTTTTGAAGGAATCAATTAATGATTGAAGAAGAGTTCCATGTTAGCAGTAGAACCAAGGGACAAGGAACCTGAATGAAGTTGCAGAAGTCCTGTACAGAAGATTTAATGGCATTGATTTGTTCCCTCATAAAAAAGAGCAGAAAGTTCCATTTTTCCATCTCTCTTGCTTCTAAATTCTTCATATTATTAGTCATAGTACCATTCTCCTGATCCTTCAATAGAATTTATAAGCTCTGGGCTCCACATTTTGATAAAAAAGAGATTTCTCTCCTCCATTTATTTTTCCATAGTTCCTTTTATCTGTCATTTTGACTTACCACCAAAAACACTCCAGAAGATGGCTGTAAGTTAATGCTGCTTCCCTGGGATTTCACATATAAACCCGGGCTTCGGGGTGGAGGCAGAACTGTTCCTCCTTTTACGGAGGAAAGCAATCATTGTGAAAATTCATCTCAATGAAAGTCCCTTCCACACAGAAAGAAAACAGCTATGCCTCAGCTAAACTGAAATAATCCAACTTGTCACTTGAGCTACAATGAATAATATATCTAGCAACATTTTTTCCGGAGTATTAGCCTGTATCCAACTCACTAGGTCCATGTTTTCAAAGGATTGCTTCCATCTTCACTGGGAACAAACTGAATTTATCGAATTATTTTAAGGGATGTTTAATAATTATTTTTAATACCCTTGCCCTAAAACATATTACTTGATAAATACATTAGTATAGCACTTAAGTTTTAGTATAATTAATTATTTAAAGTTTTTTCTTATTTCCTCTTTAGGGCCTTGCTGCTTTCTCTGGCTGGAAGGTTCGTGCCCCAGATACTTTCAAGGACACCTTCCCTTCCCTCTCCCTTGGCTCCCCGGGCCCCTGGCTCTGCCCGGCTGTGCGCCCTGAGAGAGTTTCCAGGTGAGACTCCGGAAGAAAGGATGCAGACTTCCTGAGTTGAAAAAATGGAGTTAGGAGATTAAAACAAACAAACACACAAACCAAGCCAAAATAAAACAAACCCAAACAGGAAAATGCCTAATGAGGCAACTGATCAAAATTCATCCAGATCTAGCACAGATGTTAGAATGAGCAGACTGGTACATATAAACACCTATTATGACTGTACGCCATATGTATGTTCAAAAGTTAACCAGAGACATGGAAAATATAAAACATAAAACTGGTGAACTTGAAGAAAAAGCAATAGAAACTCAAAAAGTAAAACATAGAGAAAACAGAATATTTTTAAAAATTAGAAGTGACTCAGAGGGCTGCAGAAAAACTTTAAATAGTTCAATATATATGTAGTTAGAGTTACTTTAGCATAAAATATGCAAATAAGTAATTACTGAATTTTCCCAAATTTGATTAAAATTATAAACCCACAGATCCAAGACAGTCAACAAACTTCAAGTACAGGACATGTGAAGAAAAACTATGCCAAAGCGCATCAAATTAATTTGCTTAAAACCAGTGAGTGATAGAAAAATTCAACTGAAGCCAGGGGGCAGGGGGAAACAACCACACGTCATGTACAGAGGAACAATGATAAAATGACGGGAAATTTCTCACCAGAAATAACCAAGAGAACAAGCAGCGGACCACAGTGTTCAAAGCAGTAAATGCTATAGAGAGGATTTATTTAGAATTCTATAACCAGAGAAAAATGCGTTTCAAAAGCAAAGGTAAACACAGATATTTTGAAATGCACAAAAGCTGAACGAACTCAGCAGCAGCAGATCCGCACTGTAAGAACCGTTCAAGGAAGTCTTTAAGGCAGAGGACAAATGATGCCAGACTAAAATACGAATCTATACAAAACAACGAAGAGCAACAGAAATATAATTATGTGGGTAAATATATACATTTTTCTTTTTATTATTTAAATCTCTTAGGAATGTAATCGCTTAAGCCAAAATAATCAGCATATCATATGGAAAGTAGAGCATAAGTAAAAGTAGAGCAAATCAGGACATTACAAAAGTCAGGAGTGAAGGAAGAGAAGTGTAGTCATGTAAGGTTCTCATGCTACATGTAAGGCACTCTGTAACTGACAAACACACAGCCATTATTAAGACTGCTGATTTACGAGAAATGAGACTATATTTCTCCTAGATTTGTCTTCATATTAATGTGAAGAGGTAATGAGACAGGGTTCTCCTAAAGCAAAGAATTCCTCAGAAATAAATGCGTGCGAGCAGCAACAAAACATCAAGAGAGTAAGAAATGGGAATAGCATCAGACCCTTCCCTTCCGCATTGTAAGGGAAAGCAGGTCCAGCTGCCTGTCGCCGAGAAACCCATCTCAAGAGGCAGGTGCTGATGTAAAGGAAAACTGTTCATTTTCAGGTGCCATGGGGGTTCTCGTGTCTCAAAGCCCGTCTGCTGGGAAGAGCAGTGACTCACATCTCAAAGCCCATCTCTACCCCTCAGCGCAGGCAGAGGTTTTTATAAGGAGGGAGAGGGGAACAGAACAAAGAGATCAAGGAAGGGGACCGAAAAGCTCCCTACCTGCAGACCAGCACAGTCCATTCCCATAAGGCAAGTGATGGGCTGTTGTGCATCGTCCTGGTTTAGTCATCCCGGCTTCACGCCATCCTGGCTCCACAGCTGAAGGTCAGCAAATCTCCTAGGGCTTGGATGCCTGAAGGTTAGAGCCTGTGTCTTTTGAAATTAGTTCCTAGGATTCTTATGCAAATATGCTGTTCATCTACAAGCCACCTGTTAGTCAGAGTCCGCACTTACAGAAACAATGTCAAAAGAATGGTGGGGAGGGTTTCAACTTCCCACTGTTACTACGTGGCAACCTGCCCCCATCATAATGTAAGAAGCCCTCTACGACAACCCATAGCAGTCCCTGTACCTCAGGTCCATGCCCCAAACATGGTAGAATGTGAAACACAGCTAAGTATGAAATCAGCCACACACGTTATAAAATATTAGTAAGGGTCTACGGGCTCAAAAATAATGAGAACAAACAAATTTCTTTCCAAGAAACATAAAAATTAATCAGCACCTCATGGAGAAATTTGTCACTACTACCCAAAGAACTTCTTTTCACCTGTGATTAAGATGATAGTACGTGGCCATAACAAAGAAGGAACTCTAACCTTTTGCAACAGCACGAATGGACTTGGAGATTACCATGCTAAGTGAAATAAGCCAGTCAGAGAAGGACAAATACCATATAATCTCATTTATATGTGGAATCTAATGAACAAAATAAACTGATGAACAAAATAGAAACACAAGCACAGATACATGGAACAGACTGACAACTGTCAGAGGGGAAGGGAGGCTGGATGAAGGAAAGTGAAAAGATTAGCCAAAGAACATATATGTATGACCCATACACATCAGATAAGAGTGCTGTGATGTCTGGGTGGGGCGGGGGGGCAAAAGGAGGTGGAAATGGAGACATCTGTAATAATGTAAACAATAAAAATAAAAGATATTTCAAATTAAACAGTTTACCAATAAAAAATAATGGCAATTTTGGTAATAATAACAATTACTATATTTCTTAAGTGGCTACTACATGCCAAACATATACATGTGTGTGTGTTTGCCCATTAGTGGTATTTATCACATAAATATGAATAAGAAAGCAGTCCCCAAAGGTACACTAAAAAAGTTGTTGATCTTAGATCAGCAAGCCAATTGCACGCATCACAACCATATTTTAGGATATTAAGTTATTATTTCTGGTTTAAACCCACACTACCCTGGCGGGTCAGTTGAAGACCTAATGCTTCCTTCTGCAATGCTCCCTGCCTGAATGAGGCAGTAAGGAAGATGAGCCCACTAATGAATTCTAGTCTACTTCCCTGGAAAGTGCGTAAATACTGCATGTTGTGATTAAATGAACCATAAATTCTGTCTGATATGAAAACTTGGAAAAGAGCTCTGTGGGTGTGTGTTTTGAAAGGAATTTATATACGTTCTCACTGAATTAGCTCTCTGGAGAATTACGGGAGCAGAGTGCAGCTACACTTCCATTCACAGAAAGTTTCAGAGAGAAAAAAGTGAGGTGAAGTAAATGATATTTTAAGACATACTTATTTTTAGTACTAACTGGAATTTTCATTCAGACATAATTTGAGAACCCCTCTGGTGACCCTTCCGTGCAATAGAAAAAAATACTACAATAACATGAGGACAGAATTTTAAAAATCTATCAACCCTCAAAATTTATTTTAACAGTAAACAAAATTTTCCCAGCCTCTCTCATGCAAAACAAAACATAAATCCGACAGCTAGTCAGCTAGTAACAGCAGGGATAGGAAACCAGCAGGGGTAATGGATAAGATATCATAATGATTCCTGAACAATAGATTTTGCCTACAAATTTTATATAAGCTGTTAGTGCTGTTCATCATATATTTTCAAGTCCATGCAATTTTTACAAGTATTTTTTGCTTATTCCTGTTTCCTAGTTATATTCTTTATACTGAATGAAATAATGCAATAATGTATATTATAAATAATAAAAACAGAAAACAGGACTAACCATTAAAAGTTCTAATTACATACATACAGATGTGGGGGTGTGCATCTTAGAATGCGCTTGATCATTCCGTGCATCTAGTTACTCTCACCTTAGCTGCAATTCTAACAAGCTCAGCTATTTGGCTTCTTGGACAGCAGGGTACTGGAAAGAAGAGATTAAAAGTACAGAGGTAGCAGCACAATGTCCTTAAAGTTTACCCATGCTGCATTTTATGACAGAATATTCTTGCACTTGAAGGCTGAAATAATATCCCATTTTAAGTATATGTGACATTTTCTTTATCCATTCATTCATTGCTGGAAAAACTTGGGCGGCTTTTACATCTTGGCTATTGTGAATAGCGCTGCAATGGACATTGGAATGCAGATATCTCTTTGAGGTCCTGTTGTCAGTCCCTTTGGATAAATACTCAACAGCGGGGTTGCTGGGTCATACAGTAGTTAAAGGCAAATACCGCATGATCCCTGGTATGAGAATGTTAAGTAGTCAAACTTGTAAACGCAGAAAGTACAAAGTGTGTACCAAGGGCCGGGGGCGGGAAGGCAAAATGAGGAGCTGCTGCTCAATTGTGCAGGCTTTCGGTCACGGAGGATGAAACAGTTCTGGACATTCGCTGTGCAACCGTGTGCATATAGTTAGCAATAGCATACTGTACACATAAACGTGTAAGTGGGTAATCTCATGTTAATGGGTTTTCTACTTCAATTAAAAATTTAAAAAAGCTAAGAGGAAAATGAGAGATGTCAGAGACTGAAGCAAGAAGTGACTGGATTGCAATAGCCGCTTTGGAAGATAGTTTGGCGGTTTCCCTCAAAATTAAACATACCCTTACCGTGGTCCAATAATCGCGTTCCTTTGTATTTACCCAAAAGAGTTAAAACTTATATTCACAAAAAGACCTGTACACAGATGTTTGTAATAGGTTTATTCATAGCTGCCAAGGCTTGGAAGCAGCAAGACCTTTTACATTTGTCAAAACCCAGAGAACAGCCCTGGCTGGTGTGGCTTAGTGGATTGAGTGCCTGCCTGTGAACCAAAAGGTCTCAGGGTTTGATTTCTGGTCAGGGCACATGCCTGGGTTGTGGGCCAGTCCCAGTTGGGGGCGTGTGAGAGGCAACCTATGAACATTGATATTTCTCTCCCTCTCTTTCTCCTTCCCT
>PVKM010052012.1:0-10348 GCA_004027735.1 Carollia perspicillata
GACTTGGAATAGACCTCTTCCTCTGGTAGACCTCAAGATGCTGTATGTGTCACCCTGGGTAGGCAGAATTGCTGCTAGGCTTCCCCTCACTCTTGGCCTTGTTTCCAAAGGAAATGGGTGTTTTTGGAGGATTATGCAGAATGTAAGGTCAGTGGGCTGAGACCACCTTCTTTATGTCTTGGTGGTCAGAAGCAAAGAGACAAGATTATAGCTAGAGACAAATTGCCAAGAAGAAAGGAAAAAATAGCTATTTAGAGTTTCCTTAAGCCTATCTAACATATAAAGATTTTTGAATCTCCTGTTGGCCTCTTATTAGAAAGGGTAGTACAATGTTTGTATATTATAGGCCCATTTTTATGTATTTCACAGAAAGAAACCTGGAATTCAGAGTTCATCCCAAGAGTTCTCAGAGAGATGTCCATTCCTGAACACATCTATTGTCCAAGTTGCAGGGAGGTAGAGAGTAACTTCCTCGAATACTCAGTGTTCGATGGGACTAGCCTTGCATTCTGGAATGCTGACTAAATGAATAAGCAAAAATACAGTTGTTCCATGAGAGAAGAATTGAGTAAGCCCTGAAAGTGAACAGTACAGGAAAGTAGGTACAACTTTGCCAGAGATGTTGACAAACTACTATGATGCACACTGGGTTTCTTACCTGATGTGCTAAGTATAATATACATGGGGAGAAGTATTCATTCTCTTCTTAGACATCTTTATAGTTTCAAAGACAGGGAGCTCTTGGGTTCTGCACAGGTAGAATTTCAAGAAATGTTCAGCCTACAAAACAGACTAGGTCTGGTAGAAGGTTGTTTACTCCATGGAGAAGAATGCCAGATTCTTTGGAGGGGAATTTCTACTGGAAACTATTGGTTCATTTGCATTTGCTAGCCCCATGCTATGGAAATTCACATAAAACATTAAAAAAAAAATAGTTCACAGAAGTATCTGGATCAGCTCTTAGAAAAAGAGGCAGACTAGAGATTAGTATTGAGGGAAGACTTATTAAAAGAATAGAAAATTATATAAACCTAGATGGAATGTTGAAGAATGAAGAATAAATTAATGACCTTACATACCCCTTTCATATAAAAATTGGGGTAAATCGGTCTTCTTTAGACCACAGAATGGAGCAAAATAATTCATAAACAAGTACTTCCTAGATGTAATATGCAATAAAGGGGAGTTCACTTGAGCTATTGATTGAAGCGAACCATCATGCCAGAGACGGGAGGGAGGAGAAGGAAAAGGCCATGTGACTAGCACCAGGGAGGTCGGGAAAGGGGCTGGGGCAGAGGGGCAGTGAACCCGATAAGCTCCATTTGAGGACAGCCCACCCACTGAATGGGGCTGGATTTGCTTCCCTAATCTTCTTTGTCAGCAGAAATTGCAGGGGGACCTAAGAGACAGAGTGGGCTAGCTGCTGTTTTAACCTCTTCACATTTCTGAGCAAGTTGTCCACCACGTAAATTTCCTAAACACTAAGTTTATAGCACAGTCTTAAGGTTTTAAAACAAACCAGACTACTGAATTGGCTTCCAGTTGGGTATGTTAAGACTCTTTTGAAGTCACTACAGCCCAGCAAAGCACTGACCGGGAGGACGGACTGCCCACTCCTTGGGAGGGAAGTGAAGATCGTGAAGCTAACAGTGCTTCTAACAAGGTGTCAGCAACCGATGGGTGTGCGGAAATGACAAAATGGGCTTCTCAGTCATGTACAGCTGTGTCATGGAGACAAGTCATGCCTGGGTTCAATGGCTAACAGAGTGATAAATACTGGTATTTGAGTCTAAACGAGCCAGATATGCCGAAGCCTGGTTTTGAAGGTGCTTCTCTTTAAGTGGCTTCTCCCCCAATGACAGAGAAGGTGCAAAGCAGCTGGGTGGTTTCTCTCTCGAGACGGAAAGTGGAAATACATCCAGCAAGTTTCTTACTGACATTTAGAGCAGCTAAAAATGATTCCTACTTTTCAAATTCTAGATACTATTAGCCTGGCCACATAGACAGACAGGCTTCTCTTATGTTGAAGATTTCTTTACGGTGACAAAGTAGCTGCCAGGAATGAAAGCTCACGTCTTTGTTCAACCCTCTCTTCAGCGGTATTGTTCATAAAGGGACACTGCCTAATATGTGAAATGCGATAGTCGTGGTCTTCTGCGTGTTCCACAAATTTATAAACTGCTCTTAAGAAAACCCAGTAAAAGAAAATTTTAACTGTCTAAACTTGTCCTATTAGATCCTGCCACTTCTCCTTGTATGTGGCTTTTTAAGAAATAAGCTCACTGGATTTCACAGTATGTCCATTTTTATTGTGTGATTCAGGAACTAATACATTAATTTGTGGATTAGCAAATCTGCTAATGTTTTTTTTTATTTTCCCTTCTAGCTCTTGGACTTTTTTTTTCTTTTTCTTTCTTTTCATTTTTTTTTTTCTGACTAGAACAGGCAGGATCAAAGAAAAATGAAGGTCATGTCTATCACATAGTTTTTCCAAACAATTCCTAAAGAAAATTTAAACTACTCTATAAAATTGTATATTTGATATTTGCATTAGATACTTGGGGATAAAAAGCGGTAATTTTTGGATTTCTTCTCTTTGACACAGAAATCCCCAGATTGGTTTTATCTTTGTTTGGGGGAAGGGAGATAGGACAAAACAGACCAATTTGGGGTATCAGGGCGTGAAGAGGCAAAGTCTGCCAAAATTAAAGTCTGGTGACTGGGGAGCACACCGCAGTCTGCACTGCCGATTCCCCTTCACGCACAGACTGGCGGACCTGCAGACCAGTGGACTGGCCACGGTTTGCTGGGTGGCTGCCGGCACTGATCTGCGTCGATGACACCAGGCAAGGGAGAAGCAGAAATAGAAATGAGGAAACCTAGCACTGAAGAAAGCAAGAATAATTAAAGTGAACACTCTCCATTGCAGGCAGTGTAATCTATGGAGAGAAGTGCGAAAATACTTATATCTCTTCCGCTACGTCCAGTCCTGGTCCATGGAAGAGCCGTACTGATGGCTGTCTGTGTGGAGGTTTCTAATGCCACCAAAGAGTCTGACCCCTTCTTTCGGTTTCTGCGGTTGCTCCAGCAGCAGCATATGAGCTTCCATTTAGGAGATGCCTTTCCTTATGGTACTTCCAGACAAAGAGAGGGAGGCTCAGCAGGTGTGTAGTTTCCACTGTCCTTACTCGGAGGGCAGCAGGGTGGAGACTGCATCCAATCTGACGTTTAGTTCCTCGGCCACCTGGCTAGTTTGTTTGGGCCACAACATTTCAGGTGTAACAGCACCAATAGTTTTCCTTATCCCACTTCTCAGAATTCAGAACGTCTTCTTCCATCATTCCTAGGCAGTTGCACTGAGCATTGGAAGGGGCATCGTGGGCATCAGCTCAAGAATTCAAAAGGCAGCTGTTGGGCAGCAAGGCCAACACCTGTGATGGCTGGCGATTCACCACCATCAGTTTCTGCTTGACCACGCTTGTGCCTTTTTTGTCCCCTTGGTAAGCTCCTCTTCTTGGGTCAAAAGCCATACAGCACACCTCCTTATAACCTGACTTTTGATACCTCACAGCCCTGGTTTTTCCCCTAATATGTTTATATTATGCTCTGGTTTAATATATGATATACTTGTGTGCTTGACCATGATACCAATTACTCATGCAAGAATCTGAATTGCTGTCCACCCGTGCCCTCAGATTTCATGAATCTTGGAAGAGATAGTATCACGATAAGTAAAGGTTTCTCAGAGTCTGACTAGTAAGTCGGTGTGAGTGGTCAAACAGAGGAGCATTGTTGGCCACTCTCCCTCCTGTTCTGGAGAGTGAGACTGGGAACTGCCCCTTACATCCCGTTTGCCTGAACTGCTCCAGCTGCTCAGCGGAACGTCAACTACTCCCTCTCCATGCAAAGTTTAGAGACACCAGTTGTATTTAAACACCATCTCAACTGTGTTTTAGAGGGGACACTCTAAAGGCCTCAAGGCTGTTTTAGATGGCCTACCTTGAACAAATTCTTGTGAGCCTTTACTCATTATCTACTGAAGCTAGAAATGAAGGTGGTGTCAACAGTGCAGTGTGAGTGTGGATGGGTGAGGGGGCAGCCAGGTACATAACATAGGATTCAAGCAGGGTGAAAATCATGGGGACTTTGCCCTGGTGTCTTACTGCACTAACATACTACGCTTGACTAATATTACAAGATCGCTGTCTTCAACACAGCCAGGCAAACTTTGCTCTTTAGAAATGAGTACTTTACTGCCAATTTCTAGCCTGTCTGTGAGGATGAAACCCCCACCTTGGACCACACTTGTCTGACCCTCAAACTCAATGTCCCTACTCATTCTTCTTCAGCATTGGGTCCCTGAGAGCATGTTCTTGCAGGGCTATGTGGCTGACATGACAGTCCTGCTCATCTTCAGTGATTTTCTTATGAGCATCCTACTTCTAGACCTGAAGTGCACGGCAGTGATGCTGCCCAGAGCCACCGGCAGCTGTCTCCCATCACGTCTGTAAGGACCCATGTGGGTCTAAACCTCTGCTGGTCTCACTGAACTCAGAGTTGGTTCCCAAGGCATGGGCAATACAGGCTCTTTTCTCTCACACGGTCATGCCAGGGGCATGCCACAGAGCCCAGGAGGGCTGGGAGTGGCATTTGTTTGACCTTGATAAGATTCCTTAGGTTTTCTGCATAGTTAAATGAAAGGGAAGAAACGATACAAGAAAACAGTATGAAAAGCTTGTTGCTCACAAGGAACTGCTTGTAGTCATGTCAGTTTCCTACCAGCTTTTCTATATTGTGTGTCCCATCCTTTTATCTTGACTTGGGAGAAAATAAGGCAACCCAACTATGTTACCATATTCCTTTCTTTTGGATTGTTAGAATAGGTGGTTAGCACCTGCATGAATATGGCTTTGGAGACTCGGTTTGATCCTGACCGTGCATTCTTGCTTCCCGAGGTGGGCATTATATTGGGGACACAGTACCGCTTTCATTCGCTGGGTCTGTTATGGGTCCCTGAGGAGGCTGATGACTGGCAGGCATGTCCTGGGCAGAAACCCAGGCACCTGGCAAGTCGAGAGCTTCTGGGAAGATCCTGGGGCAATAGCAGCTGGATTGGGATGAGTTTTAAGATTGGTGCTCACATCTAGACTGTTATCCACCAACTGGAGGAAAAAGCTCTGACTCCTGTCCCTTCAAGGCCCAAACCTGATGTTCTTTGATCCTACTATCAACTCACCCCTGGTCCTCTCTTTTCTCCCCTCCCAAGTTGGATTCATTTCTCTTGTGACTCAGGGGCAGTGGTCATGTCAGGTTCCAGGGCCAGAAAAAGCTGCATTTATATGATATTCCACTCCAAGATTAAGATTAATGTAATCACCTTCTTTGCATTTAAATGTAAAGAACTTTTCTGACCTTAATTTTTTAGCCCCCTGCTTCACCCTACATCGCATGCCTTTCAGTCAAGGTCATGATAAGGAGCTGCGAGTAACATTTGCCATCTTGCCTGGAAACAGCCCCCTGGGGTGAGTGGGAAAGGTCCCTCCCGCCACACACAGTCCCAGAGCAGGACACGCAGCTCAGGTGCATGTCAACATGGCACTGCCTATGTTTCATGAATGATCTGAAATATGAAATGTGCTCTGTTATTGGGTTGCTCGTCTCCCTGCTCAGGGATCACTGTTTCTTCTAGAATTTGGAGGTGAGAACCCCTGCCAGTCCAGGAAACCACAATTCATTGACGTAAAAACAAAGGAATGGGTCTTGCTTAACGGCTGATGGCCTGCGTCATAATCTGTTCTCCAGGATGAGTCTGCGGTTATTCAACCCCTTCTCCACCATCTACAATTCCATTTTCTCTCCTTTCCATAATATAAGCAACAACCGCCACAAAATAACCATTTTTATCATCTAGGAAATGCATAGTCTTGGGGCTCTTTAAAAATAGTTTTGGTAAATTTCAACATTTTTGGCCAGAAAGACACTTCAAAATCTTAATGCAATGGGATGAAAATTAAGATCAATAATCAAACCAGCATTGTGTAAAGGCTTGAACTCCTTCAAGTCAACTGTCATAAAATATCCTTCTCTTCTCTCACAAATTTACATATATAAAGAGTAGGTTAGAAAGCTTGAAATCTCTGCTTTAAAAACAAAAAACTTGGAAAACCTTAGTATTTGTTTTGGTCTTACAGCAAAGTCAACTTTGAGCCTCTATAAGAAACAGTGATCAATACTCCTGCAACGTTTCCTTATACAGCGTTTCATGGTTTCTGTGGCTTAACCAGAGACTTCTTGGAGAACACAGTGGTTCCCACTGCAGATGCCCTCACAAAGAGATGAGCAAGAGAAGCGTTTAGTAACATATCTTTCCAGAAGCTCCTGCACTGCTGGTGTTGCAAAGGGTAAGCAAGGTGCCCAGTCTTGCCGTCGGTGTTCTCACATCGATTAGTTGGTGGCCACACTGGCTTCCTTCTGACGCAGTCTTTCTTTCTGTGGTTGAGGAAGAAAATGAGTTTGTTATTCCTTTTTCTGATTTTTCATCTTCCTGAAATTTGGTAAGTTTCTCAAATTTTGGTCTAGAATTCTAGAGTTGTACTATATGCTGTAGAAATAAGACCATCTTTATCCTTCTTTCCTGAAACCCTCTGTTACCTGCCCCTTCCAACCTATCACTCTTACTCTCCAACAAACAAACAAAATTAATAACCAACTAGTAAGCCAAGTGTATCCATTGGTAACCCTGACCTTTACCATTCCAGGCTGTTTTCTGTGACAAAAGTCCTAATTTTGTAGTGTTACTCAAAGGCTCCTCCCATCTCTCACCTTGGCTCCCTAATGGACTCAGGGAACGCTCCAGAAATAGTTTCTAGGGAGTCCAGATGGGAAAAGTCAACCTGGAAGGCAACCTGATTTCATCTACTCAGAGTGGCAGGAGCTCCGGCTCTGCCCTGCGTGCTCTGCTCTGCCCTCCTGAGTTTCCTTCCCGGGGCCAGCCTTCTGAGGGGGAAGGACATGGAAGTCTGCTGGCAGGACGGAAAAGAACGAGAGAGCACCTCACAGAAACACGGACCCCCACTGTTTCCAGGACTCTGGAGAAGTGAACAGAATAAACACAGTGATGGGTGTGTCTGCTCTTAGCGGTGGGAAAATAGAAGGCTAAAAAAGAAATAGGAGAAGTGTACTTCTTGGGAAAGAGCAGATGCAGAGAGAATCACTTCGAGAATGGGTTCTCAGCTGCTGTGACCTGTGAGGGGCGATGCCACAGTGAGTTACTATGTCGGCCTAGATGTAAATGTAAGTTGATGATTTTAAACACCTGTCCCGAGTTCGAATCCCATCCCTGACTCGAGAAACTTAGTCAGGAATCAGTTTACAAGCTCTTCCCTAATTTCCACGAAAATAAGCAACAAAGCAAAGAGCTCTAAGCTGAGGACCACAATTGGGAGCTTGCTCATAGTGAAGGTCACTTATAAATGAAAAGCACTGTTGCCCTTTTGTCTACAGCAGCGACTTCCAACCTTTTCCATTTCATGACACACATAAATGAATTGCTAAAGTTCTGTGGCACACCCAAAAATATATTTTCTGCTGATCTTACAAAAAAAAATAGGTATAACTTTGATTCACTCACACCCGATGGCTGTTGTTGTGTTGGCTGCTGTCATTTCCTGATTTGACATCCTAAAGGAAAAGAGGTCAGTGCCCCTGACTAAACAGTCAGGTGGTGCACGTTTTAACAATTGTGGCTGTGCACTGTTTGCAAACTGCTGGTCTGTAGAGCCGGGTCCATTTTCTTTGCCACTGGACCTAAGGTATGGCTGGAAAAGTTAGGCTAGAGGCCTGAATAAGATGCCTGGGGGAAAGGGAAGAGGCCCGCAAAGAAGGGAGATAAAAATTGGGGCTGAGCTCACTGCCTCTGGAAATCACACAAATGAGTGCGGTGATAATAGTGTCAGTGGGCCCAGAGGGTGTGTCCGCTCAGGTAGGGGCTCTGCATCCTGACCACTGCTTCTCCTGACCACGCTGTACGGCCCCAAGTTCTCCATTTCCCACCCATGCACCTCATTCAACATTCATTTAGCTGCTGGTGGGGCTGTTATGAGAGACGCCACAGTCAACCATTGGGAGTAATCTCACTTTATAACATATGCTCCACTTACACCGTCAAAGGATCTGAAGCAGCTGGCAAAAAGTACTTGTGTGACACAAAGGGACAACATTAAGTAGCAGTAGGAGATCAGGGCACAGGGAAGGCAGGGTCTGAAAATCAAAGTGAGGAGAGTGACACTCCCACTTACCACTCACTGCCGTCCCCACTGCAGTGCCAGCCAAAGCTGCAGAGATTCATAATCACAAGGAAAAAAACTAACATCGATTGAGCTCTTATTGAGTGCTAGGCACTTCACATATCTCTTCTCAGCTTCCTTAAAATAACCCTAAAGCAAAGGTAATATTACTTCCCTCTTTTCACAAAAGATGGAGAAGCAAAATAACTTCACTGAGGTTTCACAAGGAGTAAGTGTCTGAGCTGGGATTTGCAGTCTGACACCTTGGGTTTGTAACCATTTAGCCCTTCTGACTATTGTCTACAACAAACCGGTGGAGATTTACTGTGTTCCACTCTGAAAACGTGACGGGGGAGGATGGCCTGCCCTCACGGCTAGGAAGCCTGAGCAGACTGCTGGTTTCTAGGACAGGGAGAGACTTCTGCGGCCCAGAGTGTGGTCCTGGTTTTCGTTACACATTTCTGTAGCGATACTATGTAGGCTGTACCTTTCTGCATCTCAGTTTTCCCAACTATCAAAAGAGGACAAGCCCTGCCCGTTTCTTTAATAGGGAAAAGAAACTGATGAGGATGAAATGCTGAAACATTTCAGGAGCAAGGTGCTGAGATAGGGGGATCACGGATGGGTGGGGGGCCGTGCCGAAGGGTGTGAAACGGCAAGTGATGCGGTTTGCTTGATCAGGAAATGACGTTTGTTGAATTTGGTGGGCAAACACATGACGCTGTGTTTTGTGTTTTGTGTCTCACTCCCTCGTCCCCTATATATATATATACAAATATATATGTGTTTTGTGTTTTGTGTCTCACTCCCTCGTCCCATATATATATATTTTTTTTACCATATGCCACTCTGGGAGGGGAACTGAGAATCTGGATACTACCTCCTACGGCCCTGAGTTTTAGCCTTGAAATTCGGACACACTCCTGGGTGCACCCCACTTATAATGAAACATCTTGAGGTTATGTTGAACAATGCATCTCACCAGACTGGCCGTGGGATTGATTTTCTTTGTCTCCACTTTCTTCTCTGACGTCAGCTTGCTGACTGATTCCTGAGCCATTTTCAATCTGAAATTGAAAGACAGAGTCAGGATGGGAGAGGAGGAAGAGAGAGAGGAGAAAGAAGAGAAGAAGAAAGAGAAAAAGGAAGAGGCCAGGTTAAACAGAAATCCAAATGAAGCTGAGTTAACCAATCGACAGTTTGGAAATGGAAGGAATGGTTTCAATGCTTTTCATGATTACATTCAAACTCTAATTAGGTGTGAAGGTGCATCTTCCGTGTTTTCAAAAGTGAATTACCTTCACTGGCTGAGAGGCGCACCTAGACGGCTGGGGAAAGTCTGTGTTTTTCTGACCCATACGGGAGCTTCTAATCTACAGAAAGCTAGATGCGGTCACGTCATTGCCCATGTACACTTCAAGGACACTAACCATCTGACTTGTGGTCCCTCTGCTCAGCCGACGATATGGACACAGTCTGACAGAGGGCTTGGACTCACGATACATGAAGAACTCTTACAACTCCAAGAACAAATTACCCAATTAAAAAGCAGGCAAAGGATTTGAATAGACATTTCTCAAAGAAGACATACAAATGGCCAATAAGTACATGAAAAAAGGCTCAATATCATAAGTCATCAAGGAGATGCAAATCAAAACCATGAGATACCTTTTTACACTCTCCAGAATGGCTAGAATCAGAAAAGACAATACCAAGTGCTGGAGTCCGAGACTTAGAGAAATGGGACCCCTGACATGCTGCTCATGGGAATGTAGAGCGGTGCAGTCAGTTTGGCCGTTTCTCAAAGTGTTAAACATAGTTACCGTAGGATGCCACGATCCCACTGCTAGGTATATAAGTGTATGTATAAGCAAGAAAGTAAAAATATATGTCCATACAAAAATTTGCATATGGATGTTTACAGAAGCATTATTCAAATAGCCAAGAGTAGAAACAACCCACATTTTCATCACCTCAAATATGGACACAAAATGTGAACTAGATAGATCTATTTTTACTGGCTGAGTATTTTATCAACAATTACACGGAAGAAGTGTGCTCAG
>PVKM010052013.1:0-10346 GCA_004027735.1 Carollia perspicillata
AGAGGGAATACCGCTGAAGGAGGTGGAGGATAGCTTCCACTAAGTTCTAGGGGGGAAATCAGCCGGAGGTCGTGAACCCCATCAGGCAGTGTAGGATCTGAAGATGCCTTCTAGGTCAGAAAGCAAATCCCAACAAGAATGTGGGCTTCACCAGGGTGTCTACTTGCCTGGAGGTTTGCCTCCCAGAGCCACAGCAGGAAGATGGTGAGTGGGCGCCCCTGTAGTTGCCTGCACTGGCCCTTACGAGCTGCCGTGACCTTTATTTCCAGGAGTCACACCATCAGCATGGGGAGGAAAGCACCCTTTCGGTCTCCAGTTTCCAGACACTAGCAAATCTTTCATAGGAAGCAAAGTGAAACAGCAAAGGGTTTGACCTGCCTAGGGCAACAGGAGAACCTTCTGAACCTCAGGACACAGGCTTTCCTTAGTTATTTGTTTTTAAAGATTTTATTTATTTATTTTTAGAGAGAGGGGAAAGGAGGGAGAAAGAGAGAGAGAAACATCAATGGGTGGTTGCCTCTCACGTGGCCCCCACTGGGGACCTGGCCCGCAAACCAGGTATGTGCCCTGACTGGGAATTGAACTGGCAACCCTTTGGTTCACAGCCCACGCTCAATTCACTGAGCTATACCAGCCAGGGCTCTCCTTAGTTATTTAAATTAAAGAAAAATGAATGTGCCTGGACACCATGGAATTTAAGTCAATGAAAGGAGGTAAAAATACCAGAGCCCTCCTAGGATCTCGAATTCTCTAATAGTCTAGAAATAGTATTACCAAAGGCCTTTGCGCTGTAGAGCATCTGGAGTTCTCCCAGTGCCAATCCCGTTAAATTGGGTTTCCTCCCAGGATTCTATTCTAACACACTGCTGAAATACCTAGTCACTGGTTGAGGGTGCAGCTTTCTGCTTCTCCCATAGGGGGCAGACCCTCCCATTACTTGCTACCTCCGGGGGCAGCTTTCACTGCCGCCTCTAGGGGAGAAAGTGGCGCTAGAGCATCCTGCCCAGCAACAGGGAGCTGTGACCTCCACCTCATCCCGCCTGCCTCAGGCTCCCAGTCCGGAGCTGGGAGACACTGGGGGAGGGGGTGGGGCACACGGAAGACCGGAGACATTCCTTCCACTCTGTTTTAGGCTGGGAATCAAGCCAACTAGGCGTTGAACCTGATTAAAACTCATGCAATTTTAAATATCCTGCTCCTAAACGCTGCCTTCTGCTCTCCTCTAGGAATGATTTGCTATGATTCGCCCAAAAATATTCTTTTAAAATTATCTTTTTGGACTTTGCGCGGTGGACCTGACTAGAGCTTAGGCTGATATTTTTCAGACAGAGCTCTTTGTTGCAATAATGCAGTTAAGTCTGTCCCGTCAGTGCCTGTGACCTCTTGTGTGAAGGGACGGATCTCTCAGGACAAGTGCCACAGAAGTCACAGTCCAGGATCGGGGAGGGGAGGGCAGGACCCGCTTCAGCTTTATTCCAAGGTTGGATCTTTTGCTAGGACTGGGGGGCCTAACTCTAAAAATGAGATGAAGAAATCATCTTTTACTTACAAACAGTTGAAAACACCGACAAATCTTTTTCCTCCAAAGTCCTATACTGATACAAAGTGTGTTCGGGACACTGCTACCAGCAGTATAAGGTATTATTAGCGCAGTGTAGAATATAGTCTGAGACTCCATCCCCATGGTCTGGAAATTGGCATTGTAATAGCCGTGAAAACTGAGAATCATTTTTAAACATTAGAGGGTGATCCATTCAAACCTTAGGCAAACATATCAGATGATGTAAAAAAATATCCCAAGTCATTCTCTGAAATATGTAGGTAGTCACAATGACATATTCAAACGTTTGTATTAAAGTCTGGCCCCAGACCTAAATGTTCACCTGTGTAGAGGCACCAGCTTGACTCAATTTGCATGTAAAAAAACACAAGGCCAAGTGCACCTTTCTGGAGGTGAGTGGGTGCTATAACCTCAGCCTTTAGTCGATACTCACACTCAGAGGGATGCGCACCCATGCACACGACGTCCCCTTTCCCCGGACATGCAGGAAGCCGCGTGAAAGTCCTGAGAGCGGTGACTGCGATGACAGTGATCACGGGCCTTGCGCCAGTCAGAGTGGAAACCGGGGCTTCTGCCCCTGCCACCTACCAGACCTAGTACCTCCGCACGTGCGCACGGGCCAATTGCGGTGTGTCCCCAGCCCCCACAGCCAATGGGGATGCGCTGTGGCAGGCCAATGAGAGCGCGGCCAGAGAAGACACAATGTAACTCAGGGTTCAAAGGCAGACCAGGAGGCAAGGTGACAGGAGGGAAGGGCGGGGTGGGGCTGACCTTCTCACCTTGCCAGGCCTTTTCGTGTGGAGGCTGAGTTGAACAGAGAGGTGATACCTGTGTCACCGCAGTGTCCTCACATGGCCTGCATGTGCCCACAGAGGACTAAATGGATGTTCCCCAACTGGTTCCACTCACCTGCCACTGAGCTCCAGTTTCAACATCCCTCAAACACGGCTGTGCCACCTACCTTATGGGGTTATCCTGAGGTTGAGAGAAGACACCTTAAATGAAAGGATCCCAGGGCACAGGCTATTGGTCTCAGGGGAAAAGGTGAAAACATGTAGATGTCACAGAAACTGAGGGATGCATACAAGCGGGAACAGGTGAATGATGTTGTAAATATAGGAGGAAGAAAGAGGAATGGAAAGCAGGTATTCTTGCAGTTTAGAAAAGAAAGGTCATTTCCCCCCAATACAGAATATACTCTGGTGTGTAGGTATCTTTTTGCTGGAAGCCCTGCACCCCTAAATATGTCATCACGCCACTGCATCAGTTTTACACTAGGAGCAGCAGCCAAGTCAGGTGCCCCCTAGCTGCTCTCTGTCCTGGGGCAAGCTACTCCTCCCCGGGGCAGGGGTTAAGCAGAGGTCACACCGTCTAGCCCAAGCAGCTTGTGCTCCAGGGTGCAAGCATTTGTGTTTTAACCCAGGGTCCACCTTGCAGTGACTTTGAGGACCACAAGTGAGCCCAACCTACAGCATGCAAATAGGGTACCTGGCATGCAGTTGGCACTCCTGACATTCAACTTCGGATTTTGGTGGAACATTAAATTAAATGTGTTATGTATAAAGAAACTGTCACATAGAACACATGCAGTGAGAGTCAGTTCTCTCCTCCTTTTCAAGATACATGTAAAATGATTTCACTCTAAAATTTTGCCTGGGTGTCAAGGCCCTGTCTGTTCCGGCTCTCAGGCAGCCTTTGACTCAGGGTCTCTGAGGACCCCCGAGAAATTGCTCTCTGGTCTCCCCACTCCCCGGTTTCCCTCCCCTAGCCCTGCTCCTCACCTCCCACCACCAGCCCCATCACAGCATTCCTGGGACCTCATGGGAACAGTGGGGTTTCAGGAGTCTATGGCGCTCTGTCTTAGAGAGCCTTACCTTTGCACCGAGAGGACACACAGAGGTTCAGGAACACATCTGCCCAGCCTTTCATCTAGTCACCCCAATCCCACTTCTCAACTGCCACCATCCCTCACACCTGCCTCCCTGGATGTGTGTCACTGGGGAGCAGGTCCGTCCCCAGAAGAAACGCAGTCTTGGGGTGGGATGTTCCTAAGAGGCTTCTTTACCTATAGCAGTCTGATTTCTTTATTGAAAATGCAGGTGTTTTGTTTATTTCAGTCAACCTTCTCCACAAATGGCAGGTAGAAGGCTCTGCTCATGAACTTTCTGGTGACCTTGTGATCTCCTCATGGCGTCTCACCAGCTTTGGATACAAATCAGAGTTCTCGCCAGCAACGTCCACACACATACCAACACCTTCTGACCCTGGCCTCTCCCTCTAGGCAGCATAGATCCTGCCCTGCGATACCCCTCTTGAAGTAACGTAGGTCCTACTCTGAAATACTCCCCCCAGTAACAGAGATCCTGCCTTAAAGTGCCCTCCTCACAGTAGCCTAGATCATACTCTGAAATGCTCACACCCCACAGTAACACAACCATGAGGCAGGCAGTTTCGGTACTTGTCAGTCAAATCATTGGTCAACTCCTTGATTAACTTTCTTTACAAAATTAATTTTAATTTCCCAAACAATACACATTCCCCTTGTAAAAATGAAGACATTTCGACCTCACCCTGGTCTTCTCTTCACCTTTATAGAATTCAAAAGTGTTACTAGTTTGCTGTGGATGCTTCCAGATCTTTTGCTAGATGTTTACCTTCCTGCAGGCGTTTCCCCCTAGAAGATAGAGTTTTCTTTTGTGAGTTTTGGAGGAAAGAAATTTACAGCAGAGTAGCACTCTGCAATTTGTGGACTTCACTCAGTCGTATGAGCCAGAGATGCGTTCATATCCGTACAGACATCTACCTCATTGGTCTCCACTGCTGCCCAATAGTCCTCACATTAGACAACTACAGAGGAATAGTGAATGTATTTGAAAGTAAAGAAACCTTTTGCAAGATATATTAGTCTTGCAATTAGGGTTCTCCAGAGATTCAGAATACTAATTATACATATTACATTTATATTATAATTATAAATGTTATATGTTATATTATATATATATATATATATATATATATATATATATATATATCCCTGTGACTGAGTTGGCTGGCATTGTCCTGGAAGCCAGTTCGATTTCCAATCAGGGCACATGCCTGGGTTGCATGTTGGGTCTCTGGTTGGGGTATGTGGGAGAGGCAACCGACTAATGTGTCTCTCTCACATCGATGTTTTTCTTCCTTTCTCCCTCCTTTCTGCTCTCTCTAAAAGTAAATAAAAATAAAATAGTTTTAACCATATATACGTGTGTGTGTGTACACACATAGACAGAGAGACAGAGAGACAGAGAGGGGGGAGAAGCTGGGCCAGCCACTGCAGAAGGTGGAAGCAGGGTTGCATGGGACAAGGAGCTGTTTTTTTAGGAAGTGTGCCAACAGAGATGGGATTCCCCCATGCTGCCCTCCACTTGATGTTTGCCAAAGCAGTTTCACTTATTAACCTGGGAGACTTGAATTGTTCCAGCAGTGAAAGTGAATGATTTTATGGACTCATAAACCGATGGATTCCTACTGCTGGAAGTCTAATTCCATTCTTGGTGGCTTCCTGTTTTGTGCAAGTAGGGACTTTGTTGACACCAACCTGAGCTACTCTGCAAGGGATATGGTTACAGTGGTCTGAGAGAAGGTGGTTCACTTTCAGTCTTTGGGACCCATGAGCTCTAAACAGACACACCAAGGTTCCCAGCAGGTGCTGACACCAGCATGAGGCCTGTGGACTGTGAGAGCTGGACGGAGCAGGCTTCTTCTGATCTGAGGCACCTACAGTGCCGATGAGGAAGCTGGGAGCCAGAGAAATGAGGCAATTTGCTAATTCTTCCTGTATTTGGTTCCCAAACCTGAATTGTATAAGCTCAGGGTTGGGAATTCCTAGTTTAGCAGCAGTCCATATTTAAAAGTTTTGGGGTTGATAAAATCTTTGCCTGAGCTGGCACTAAAATATGGTTATTATGACAAATGAACGTCCTATGTTTAAAGATATTCATTATATTTATAAAATAAGTGTGTTTTTAGTATGAAATTTGAAAAATATTTAAAAGTATAAAGAGCAAGTCAGAAATCACCCATAAAATCCAACTACCTAAAGCCAATCATTGTTAATATTTTGTGTGTGTATGATATAAAAATATTATACAAGCAATCATATTACATCTACAGTTCTGTATCACACTTCTTAAAATTAAACTTTTTATTTTGAGATAATTGTAGATTCACATGCAATTGTACGAAATAATACAAAGAGATCCCGTGGACGCTTTACCGAGTTTTCCCCAATGGTAACATCTTGCAGAAGCATAGTATATCACAAACAGGGCTTTTGGGGGACTTAGATCTCCCTAAGGGCACACTTTGTCGTGTGACTTCATTCAAGTCCCTTTACCTCTGGGGACTCCAGATTCCTATTTGCAAAATGGGGGTAGGGCTTCGAGGATTCCGCGAAATAATGCAAATGAGCAGGGTACTCAGCCCCCTGGCCACCTCCTGACTATCTGAGATGTTGTCGAGGTCCAGTACTAGTTGACTTGGATGACTGCCTCCACTTTCAACAACTCAAACGACAAAGCCCCTGCCACCGATGCCAGGAAGCTGGGGAGAGAATTACGTCTTCCAGTCGCTCTTCGGGTTGGGTGGTGATTACGGGACAGCTGGGCGGGACTAGGGCGGGGCAGGGGCGGGGCCACAGGCGTGCGGCGGGGAGTGCGTACCGGATGGTAGGTCGGCCGTGGCGTGACGTAACTGGCGCCCATTCCCGGCCCCGCCCCGTGCGGCTGAAGCCCCGCCCCTCTGTCCCTCACTTGCCCGCTGCCCCTCAAGGCGCTGGCGCAGCGATGGCGGAGGCCGTGGAGCGCACAGACGAGCTGGTTCGCGAGTACCTGCTCTTCCGCGGTTTCACGTACACACTGCGGCAACTGGACGCCGAGATCAAGGCGGACAAGGAGAAGGGGTTCCGGGTGAGAGGCTGGCGGGCGCGGTGCAGGCAGAGGCGGCCCTGAGGGAGCCCGGAGCGGGCTCTTCCCCAGCACTCCCCTTAGGGGCGGGAGCGGCGCTGTCACCGACCGGGCTGGGGGCCTTCGACATCAGTCCGTCTGGCCCTCGCTTGACAGATGAGGAACTGAGGCCTCGCGAGGGTACATGACTTGCCTGAAGTTGCCTAGCGAGTCAGGAGCATCGCCGAAGCTGGAGCCCAGGTCTCCTAACTCCTGGTTCAGGGCTCAGTCCGCCACCCCAGCCTTCCAGCAGGTGCTGGCCCAGCCGTTGGCTGGGATGGTGATAAGACTTTCAGAACTAAGGCTGAGTAGATGGTTGAATTTGGGCAAGGCAAATATTCTGTAGTTAGCTTCCTATGTCATTGGGAGCAAAGGGGTCTGAAGCCCAAAATGATGGCTGGGGTCAAGTATCTGCAGTGTTTTTTTAAAAATGGCCTTGTTGGTGACTCATTGGCAATTTTGCTTCAGCAGTTGAGGAAGGCCTCCTTGCGCATTTTAATACTTTATATTTCCCCCGCTAAGACGTGATTTTCCGTTGAGAAGTTCTTGGAATTTATACGTGTGTGTTTGCTGACTTCAGTGAAAGTTGACAGGTGACTTAGAGAGAGGAAGTGAGCTAGCAGCCATAAGGGAGCTAGGAGACCCGTTGCTTGTCTTGCTGCAGTTAGTGGTTACTTAGTGGCAAAAGCAAAGCATTACAGCTCTCCAGGCCTCAGTGTCTGATCTCTAAAGTGGGGGTGTTGGATTGGTATTGGTGGCCATAAACCTTTTCCACACTGTATACTCTGGTGTAATTGCTTCTTAGAAGGAGGTGACTTCTTCAGCCGACATTCTGAGCAGCTGCAAGGGCTTTGGGGGTGCTTGGATGACTTGAAGGAGTCTGTCAGTGCACCTTCTGGAATGGTGGAGCAGAGCCGGGGAGTCTGTCACACTCTCTCTTTTCCAAGACCTGGACTCCTGTCTCCTGCTTCCGGAGTTAGTGTTTTTACACCTGAAATTCCCGCACTCCCTAGAGGGTCAAGCCCTATATCTAACATCAGAAAATAGCTTAAAAGCTATCACATTAATAAGTTTTTCAAGTTTTACAGATTGCTAACTTAAATTTTTAAAAAATATCCAGAAGCCACAGCAAGAGGAAAGATGCTGTATTAACTCTGCGGAGTGAGGGGAGGACTCCCTTCTGTCCTTCATCGCCTTCTCTCACCAGGTGGACAAGATCGTGGACCAGCTGCAGCAGCTGATGCAGGTGTATGACCTGGCTGCCCTGCGGGATTACTGGAGCTACCTGGAGCGGCGACTCTTCAGCCGCTTGGAGGATATATATAGACCCACCATCAACAAGCTGAAAACCAGCCTGTTCCGCTTTTATCTCGTCTACACAATTCAGGTGCTTGTTGGTTCCGGGATTTCTTGGAAGAAAGAATTATTTGATCTAGAAATAGGTTTTCTTTTCAAAGAAAAGTTCACCCCCAGGGAGGACTCTTTGTGTTCCTCTGGGAAAGGGTGGGACAGTCACCATGCAAGTGATTATGGACTGTTTTCCTACTCTTTCCCCCCTTCCTATCAGGAGATCATCTGATTTGTCTTCCTCATTCCTGATACTCTTGTTTTAACATGTAAGCCTGGCCGGTGTTTTAGAGGCTATAAGTAGCTGGGTTAAAATTTGATTAATAAAGATTAAAAGCTGACCTGGGGAAATAGTTCCATTATTTGAAAATAAATCAATCAGGAATTCCTTTTTAGGATGGCATTTATTATCAGCACTTATGTTTAAGCCAGCTTCTTTGAAATTACAAGGACTCGAGAAAAGAGTGATGATTTCCTTTATTTTTTTGAGTTTGTAGATCATGTTTGGCCACTTACCTAGCTGATATCCAGAGGCTCTCTGTTGTTCAGTGATGAAGAATCTTACTGTGGACTCCTGTGTCTTCCCCCTCCGTGCTACCTCCTCTGTGTCTTGGCAGACAAACCGAAACGACAAGGCCCAGGAGTTCTTTGCAAAGCAGGCCACGGAGCTGCAGAACCAGGCCGAGTGGAAGGATTGGTTCGTCCTGCCCTTCCTGCCATCCCCAGACACCAACCCCACCTTTGCCACCTACTTTTCTCGACAGTGGGCCGACACCTTCATTGTGTCCCTGCACAACTTCCTGAGTGTCCTGTTTCGGTGCATGCATATCCTTTCAGCTGCCTGGCACCGTGGGCCTCGCCTGATGCATCCAGACAATGTGGTCACTGATGCATCCAGACAATGTGATCAGTGGTCACAACTCTTGATGCAATCACTTCTACAAAGCACCCAAGGATCATGGGCATGTGTCATGTGAGGGGGGCTGGACAGATTGTGGTTAGCTTTGTCAGTAGGCCAGGGAATCCTAAGTCTGCATTCTCACACTGTGCTGCCGATGTAACAGCTGACATGCATGGCTGGGCGGGGACTGTGGTAGTAGGGGGTGCTAGTGCTGGGCTCTGAGAGGAGCCCTCAAACAGGGCTGAGGCCCTCTCTCCGCTGATACAGATGTTGGTTAGGCAGCTGCTGCTTAGTGAAACCAGCCATCCTCGAGAGCACCCTCTTTGGGTCCCCCAGGACTTCGCTTGCCCACCCTGTTTACCATTTTGTCATGAAATGCCTGCGATGCAACGGCCTGGGACCGTCCTCCACTGCTGATGCTCTCTAGGCTGGAATTCTAGTGGGGAGAAAGGAGTCTGGTTTGAGTGGGGCGGCCTGGTGAGCCACTGATAAATGGGGCATTATGGAGGCCCACCCGCTGCGGCCGTTTTGGCCTCTGGGCGGAACATCTGCTGGTGGAGGTAGGAAGGGGGCCCTTGCCTTTCGTGCGGTGGCTGCTGTGGATTCTGCTCTCGCCAGCTTTGCCTTTCTTCTGGCCTTGCAGCTGCTCTTCATCCAGGAGGCCTTCACATGAAACCGGCAGGCGATTCAAGCCAGAGCTGGTTAAGGCATAACCACGTGGGCCCTCTAGGGAAATGGAAAATGTCCCTCCGGCTCTTTTCAGTGCTAGACGGTGCCCACTCTGTTTGCTTCCTCAGCACTGAGGCCCTGCCTGCTTTGTGCTCCTCCCAACCAAAGCTGTTTTAGGTGCTTGGGAAAGACTGACACCCTGACCTACAACATGGGTGTTCCCGTGGTGGCATGTGGCCGTACAGCCTGCAGAGAGCTTTCTCCCCAGTTGAAACCTTTGCCAGGGAGAGGTTCAGTCTGGGCAGGAGAAAGCCAAGAGGCTGATCCTTCGGCCCAGCTGGTGGAGCAGCTGCAGCCTGCCTGCAGAGCCCGTGGCCCCTGGGCTTGCTCTTAGCTGAGTGTTACTGAAGCTTAGGCTGGCTGCGAAGCCCACGGATGTGGCTCTTTGTTGCTGGCCTTGGGAGAGAACTTCAGGTTTGGATTTGTGCCCTCTCTGTGGGCTAGCCAGGCAGATTTGTCATGTGTCTGTCTGTCTGTGTGAACATCTGTCTGGACAAGGTCAGGCCAGTCCTGGCTTCAAGGGAGAGACTACTTCGTAAGGTCAAGAGGAGCCCATTGCACTGCGTCTGTGCTTCACTCCCCACCTCTCGAGTTCAAGGGTGACGCCACTGTGTCAGGAGTTCGGGAAGGCCTCTGAAGCGTTTCACAGGCAGGCTTATTCTTTAACTTCATGCACCAGTCCCCGTGATCCTGAACTTTGATGCGGAGTGCCAGAGGACCAATCAGGTTCAAGAGGAGAATGAAGCTCTGCGTCAGAAGGTTGGTTCTGAACGCACTTGTGTCTTGGGAAGGACTTCCGGTTTCACATTTGAAGTCAGGCAGC
>PVKM010052014.1:0-10342 GCA_004027735.1 Carollia perspicillata
TTTGTGCTCTTTCTTTTCCATTTAGGACTTGCTTCCTTCGGTTTCACTTTTAGTGACAGTCGAGGAAGGGTTATTATGTGTGCAATAAAACATTGCATTGCGGCTACCATTGGTCAAGAAGGGAGAGGTGTTTTCCGCACAGTTTCTAAGTAACGAGTGAGAAAATGCTATGTCAGTGATTGCCCCCCCAACCCCCCCAAACCCCTGAGTTTTATGTTAGGGATTTCTTAGGGTTTAATCATTTCGTTGATTTTTAAAAAAATTTTATGTGGAAAACCAGCTAGTACCTGTGTATTTCTGTGCTTTAAATTAAGTGACCAGCTTTATGGGGGAATGATGTTTGAAATTATTTTTAACATTCAGGTTACTTTATAAACACGGGTCATTTTTTTCTGGCCATTTCATCCGGGAAAGTGAGGCAGGTGGTGGAACCCCCTCCACGGGAGATTGGAGCTTCAGGTTTCGGATCCTGGCCAGTGGTCAGTCACCTCGGGACTCTGTCGGGCAGCTCGGAGGACGGCGGATCGGGGGCAGAAGCAGGACTCTGCTGAAGGGCCTCCGTGGCTCTGCCCCCTTCACACTCTCCCACCCTGGCTGACTTCCGTGGAGCCAGGCTGTAACTTGGATCTGCATCGGAACGATCATGATGGGGGTGAGCGCGTCGGGCTTCACAGGCAGATCTGTGTGTGTGTGTGTGTGTAACTTGTTACACCCAGCACCCTCTGATGCCTCGTTTCATATGTATGTGTTAGATTTGAATTCAGAGCAAAAACATGTCCCCGATACTTCTATATAATGCTTTATGGTTTGACATGTGTTCACTCTTCTTAGTTCTTACAATTCTGTGTAGTGGGTAGAAATTTAAAAAAGAAAAAATTATTCTAGCCTTGTCCGTGTGGAGAGGCGGAGAGGTGTGTTTTGCTTATTTGTGGGAGAGCGCCGGCTTTCTCCCTGGACGCTGGTGTCTCTCCCGTGGTCCTGCGGCGGGTGGACGGCCCTCGGCCTTTCAGACCGGGGCCTGGATCTTCTCCCTGTCCAGGTGGGTCTTGTGACATCCATGCCAGTCGGCCTAGTCAGCCCATTTTCTTCTTAGAGACTGGTGGTTCTTATTTTAAAATAAAAAATTAAAGACTTTTTTGAGAATCTGTGCAGCTAGAGGCTACCACTCTCCAAAATGCATTGACTCACGTAGCAGGTGACCTAAAAATCCAAGCTGTAACTGAAATGTCAAACTGGCTGCTTTACACTCAGCACCGACTCTCCCAGGAGCCTGGATGCTCCGAGTCTGCGGAGGGCAGTGGCCCTCGGAGGGAGGCACAGCCAGCACCAGCCCGTGACCGGCTGCGGCTGGTCTGCTCCAGCTGGGACCAAGTCATCTCTCCCTGGGTGGCTTTACGCTGGGTGTGGATGCTTGAATTCCCTGTCGGGGAGTGGCTTTGGTGTCCATGTGTCTTTCCGTAGTTCCACGTTTCCGTGTTTCCTGTTCTCAGTGGCGGGCGGCCTCTGCCGGATTTGCTGGTCCGGCCACTGAAGCCACAGCAAGGCTACCAGCTCCGGAGCCTTTGGCACGTCTCTGCCCTTCGTGTCACGTATCCACGTAAAACTTTAATTCTCAGAGGGCAAGGTCTTCCCCTTATTTTCTGATTCCTTGGAAACGTCTCTACAATACTCATCATCTCCATTTAAGAAGGAGGAAGTTCAGGTTCAAAGGGAAGCTAATTGCTCAAGGTCACATTGACAGCAAAGGGCTCAGCTGAGCCTCAGTGCAAACTCTGCATTTTAATAGACACCTGCAGACTACGTTTTGCCACCCAGACCATCTTAGGGAATAAGGCTCTTAGATTTGGGCAGAGGAGCATTGTCAGTTTCGGATGTTACTAATGCATTTGAAAATGCATCGTCTTCATTCAGTGAAGGGCTATCGACCGCAGGGAACTGAAGGGGGTGGTGCTCCAGCAGCTTACATATAATTGTCTTGGAGACATCGATTCAGTAATAAATGTACGAGTAATTCCTTACGACATGTCAAATTTTCTGGTAAGTAACAGGATAGTTACCAATAATGATGGCTGCCCTGGCTGGTGTTGCTCAGTGGGCTTGCGAACCGAAGGGTTTGATCCCTGGTCTAGGGCACATGCCTGGGTTGCAGGCCAGGTGCCCTGTGGGGGGTACACGAGAGGCAACCATGCACTGATGCTTCTCTCTCTTCCTCCTTCCTTTCCCCTCTCTAAAAATAAATAAATAAAATCTTTAAAAAATGTTGATGGCAATGCTATAAACTGAGAAAAGCTGCACTTCAGGGGTTCTTAATATTTTCTCACCCCAAACATTGTTTTATAATTTCACATGCACCCTTATCTTAAAAACAAAATTCAAAGTCCTCTCTCTCCCCGTCACCAGGTAAATGGGTATCCTTGGCCTGAACACTCGTATCAGTTACTCTCAGCACATAAAGGATTTTTATGTGCTGAGATAATGCTATAATGTTGTTTTTGATAACGTTGTTAGTGGCACATTCTAAGTCGTGATAGGAAATTAATAGAACAGGTCGCATGTTTAACCTGAGCACAGAGAGGTGGTTGAGGTCACGCTGGGGCGGGGTTCTCTACGTCAGGAGCGCACTGGTGAGCGCATTTATGACTTGCCTTCGCTGGTGCGTGTTCAGCTTTGCCTTGTCGGTAACGTAGAGATGGGTCTCAGTCTTCTGAATTGCTGCTGGCTGTGCCTGTAAAACCATTACGTACCTCACCCTCTGTTCGGAATCACAGCTGCTGTCATTTTAGGGAATGTGCTTACCTGCGGGTCTCTGGACCTGTGTGCTCTGTAGAATAGCGCCCCTGTAGAAGTACGGAAGATACAGGCATTTTCGGTTTTGCTAGATGATGCCAAATCGCCTTCTATATTTTTAAGAATAAACAGAGCTGCATTCAGAAGTCTCCGTGTTGTTATTGAAAGTTATTTCGTAGAGACTGTGCAGAAACAGCTGGGTAATAAGAATTAAGATCTTAACCGCAGATATGTGAGTACATGACACGCGCTAAGTAAAAACCCTGTAAGATTAAATTTGAATCAGAAAGTCATTTTAAATTCATGATTCTTTTTTCTTTTCAAATATATGTAGTGACCCTCCCTAGCCACGGAAAATTCCGAGGAGAGCCTGCAGCCTCATCTCAGTGGGCAGCCGCATGGCCGCACCTGACTCAGGGTGTGGTCAGGGGCTGGGCAGGAAGCCCGGACCCCTGTTGTGTCTGGCAGCAGAGGAGCCAGGCAGGAGTTGGGGTGGGCACCAAACCTAACACACACATACACTGGGAGAAGGGATTCTCCTGGCCACAGGTGGGGCAGTCGGAACATGGAAAGAATATGGCTGCAGTTGATTAAAATGCTCTGTCTCTTGAAACCCTTGTGGTAGGCAGAATAATGGCCCCCTGAAATGTCCACTTCTAATCTCCAAAACCTCTGAATGTGTTGTGGTGCTTGGCGAGAGGACGAGGTTGCAGATGGGAGGTAAGGAAGCTCCTGTGCTGATGTGAAGATAAAGAGATCACCCTGGTTTTGTGGGAGGGCCCAGGGTATCACAGGGCGGGCAGGAAGGGGCCGAGAGGCCAGTCAGTGCTGGCCTTGAGGATGGAGTGGGCGCCTGGGCCCAGGAGTGCGGCCGTGAGGAGCTGGATTCTCCCCTCAGCCTCCACTGGGTCCGCACCCCACTGGCACTTTGACCTCTGCCCAGCGAGAGCCATGTCAGGCATCCCGCCCACCCATCTGTAAGGTGACGACTTTCTGTCGTTTTGAACCACCACGTTTGCAGTCAAATGTCACATCAGCAGCAGGAGGCAAATACGCCCACGCTTCCACGAGAGAGATCCCCAACCAAACAGGAAAACGACGCTCCGTACTTATCACCATTGGCAGTAAAAATAGGGCACCAGCTCTGTCTCCGAATGGTGACAATCAAAAGGATAAAGAACGAAGCATGACTCTTGCCTTTCCTGTAAGGAATATATTTTAGGGCAAGCCATAGGTCCTCGTTGCAGGAGGCTAATTCTTCCAAGAATTATCAACTGCATTTTGGAAGCCTTTGTACATCCCCGAGCAGAAATAATCCTGTGCCTCCTCAAGTGAGGCGGTGAGAAGTATCAGCCACCTCGTGAGCGTCCTGCCCCAGAAGGAGGACTGGGACAGAGTCAGGTCTCGAGAGGTCCCTTGCAGCTTATAGGGCTGTGGAGGCAGGAACAAAGGAGGAAGCAGACAGGTAAATCCAGGCTGGGACCCTCCTCTAGGACAGCCGACCTGGTTTCCTCAGTCGAGTCACTGGGTGGAGATAAAAAGTGGGTGGTGGGGTGCAGGAGGGGACTCTAGATGAAAACAGAATTAAGGGGTGTAACGATCAAACAAAGGTACGATCTTGATTCGATCCTGATCAAACCCAGCAACTGTACAAAATAAGAGAATCGTGGAATTTGCATGGGAACTGCGTATTGGATCTTCAGCAGTTATCGTTATTATTTCCAGGGTGGGGGTGGGGAGGGCCAGTGGGGTGTGTTTCTGTAAGGAGAATGCCCATAACTTTCAGAAATGCAAATGAAAATAATAAGGGTAAAATGACATGTAGTCTGAGGTTTGCTTTAAAATGTTTTTAAAAAATGGGAGAGCACTGCAGGGGAGGATGAAAGTAGCAGGCCAAGATCTTGATAACACGTGTGTTGCATGGCAGTTATGGAGGTTCACTGCACTCCACTGCACGTTTGGAAGTTCTTACAACAATTTTTAAAAACAGTAGAGCAGATGCGTAGGTGTGAGGACCACAACCGTGTTCTTGCAAGGCTGACGAAACCCTGAGGCATCCCTGTGTCCCGCGTGAGAGCACCAGTGACCCAGGGCACGGCTTCCTGTGAGGGCTTCGCACACAGATGCAAGACATACTGTCCCTGAGACGGAAGGGAGGGTGATGTGCTTCTTGGAAACTGCATCAGATGACTCGAAACCAGGCCTCCTGACACTGATGCGGACATGGGGGTAGAGTTTTCATTTGCTGCCAAGGACTCTGGACTCGTACGAGTAGCCGAGGCAGATTTGCAACCTCCTGCCCCGAAGACGTCTCAGAGAAGGTGGAGAAGAGAAAGATGCAGGAAGGCTGTCGAAGAGGGGGCGCGTAGTGAGGATGAAACTTCAGAAAATCATATCCGCTCACTCCGAGTACAAACAACTTCACTGAACTTGATTCAGCGATGAGTAGCTATTAAATCATAATGCTAACGTTTAAATGAAGCAGGGAAAAAAATAACTGATGCTGTGTGAGACGACCTACCGCCTAGGTATGCTTGCCATGCCTGATGAAACGGTACAGTGGAAGTGTCTCTCACTGAAATTACTTGAACAGCTTTCTATTTTTAAATTATTTGAATATTAATTTGTCAGAACATTTAAAAATTATTACTTTCAAGTGTTTTTTAATGTGTCGCTCTAAACCAGAGCTCACTGACTGATTACCAAGTAGGCCAGTGTGAAGAAAAACGAAACTTTGGGAAGAGAAGTCGAAGAAAACCGGACCACATACAGAGCTACGAGGTGGTTCTAGGCAGGAAGGCTCACTGTCGGGAAGAGGCCGGGTCTCTTCACGTTAACCTGGAAATCCGAGGCGACCCGAGTCAGGGTCCAGTAGAGTCACACACCCTCCTTTTCCCACAGACTCAACATGCCCCCTTCCTACATAAACCAAATTACATAGATGAATATAAATAGACATCTACATGACTTTGCACACTGTGCCACTTAAGTGTCAATGCCTGTACTAGCACCACACTGTTTTAAATTAAATGCTAGCCCTGGCTCGCATTGTGGCTCAGTGGATTGAATGCGGGCCTGGGGACCAAAGGGTCGCCGGTTCGATTCCCAGTCAGGGCACGTGCCTGGGTTGTAGGCCAGGTCTCCAGTGGGGGACACTGGAAAGGCAACCACACACTGTTATTTCTCTCCCTCTCTTTCTCCCTCCCTTCCCCTTTCTAAAAATAAATAAATAACATCTTTAAAAATAAATTTATAGCAATGTTTTACATTTGGAGAGATCTCCACTTTTACTTTTTAAAAATGATAATAGGTACCTTTGCCCCTTTTTCTCTTGCAGATGAATGAGGATCAGCTTGTCAGCATCATTAAAATTCTCATTTGGATCCTCATTCAGATTGCCTTGGGTTTACAGAGTGTTTAATGAGATAATCATGAAAATATTAAAAATAGAAGAATATGAGAGAATATGTTTGTAGTGCTCTGGAGAACAAAGGGCTCTCCCAGGCAAACCCAGGCCTGCAGATCATAAAGGGGAAGGTCGATGGGCCTGTGGCACAAATTAAACATTCTCCGGTGACAAAAGGTATCCATCGCATTAAAACACAAGTCGTAGAGAAATGACACTGGGTGATCTTGTGTGGAGCGCATCTCAGTTTGCAGATCTGTTCGCCTCGACGGTGCCCACTTACTGCGGTCTGGACTGGCTCCGTTGTCTTGGGAAGGAGTGGGGGGCGGAGGCCTGGACACGCTGCGGGGCGGGCAGGATGCCGATTTGCGTCCAGCGAGTCCGCGTTTTGCCAGTCGTAGGAAGGACCTGTCATCTGTCAGTCCTCGGAAGGGAGCTGTTTGCTGTAAATAAGCCACGAAAAGCTGGATGTTAGTCTCGTGGGTGGTAATGTAGGTGTTATCAGAGAATTAGAAATAAGTGAGTGCCAAGCTGTAGACTACTTGTGGCCTGGCATTTTTCCCTGGGTATTTTTTTTTTTTTTAAGTTTCTGTTCTTTGTCCACTTCATTCAGTTACTTGGTGCAGGCCGACATGACTTACCCTTCAGGGGTGGTCCTGTGCTTTCTCTTGCACTTCATCTTTGCCCCGTGGGTCCTGCAGTGCAGTCACACTGAATGGGCTCTGTAGCCCCTGCCCCCGCCCCTGCGGAGACCTCCTGGTCACCTTGGATTGGGGCTTCCCGCTGACTATGCTGCGGCCCTCTGGACACGGGCGCCGTCAGGGCGGGGACGCGGCAGGCCCCACTGCACCCGGCTCAGAGGAAGGACGCCGCACGTAACCTGAAAGAATGAACGAGTCAGTGATTTTTTTCCCCAGGTTCCAGATGTTTATCAGTCTGGGTGGACCCCCACACTGTACACCAACATGGTTTTCTGCTTTTAGAAAGGCAATACTCCCCTGTCAAGGGGAAAATGGTGCAGATGGCTTCTGGAAGATCTGCATTCTGAGCAGCTTTATACTGAAATGAAACTTTTTGTTCAGAACCAGGGACCTTCTTTCTTCACTTTACTGCGTTCCCCAAGCAGAAATGCTGTTGGCCATTGGGACTCCGTTTGCCCCAGGGCTCTGGGTTGTAGGTGTACATAATACATATTTACTGTATATTTACTTACATGTATGTATCGTATATTTATTATACAAAGTGTGTATTTTAACCGTGCATCGTGGGAAATGATACAGCAGGGCCATCGGACGTGCAGTGGAAGCTGAAGTGAGAACCACAGTGAGGATCCTGGGAGGCGTGGGAGGTTTTCAGGTGAGAAGAGCATTAGAGGGACTGGTGTTTGCAGGGTAATAGGGCAGTGAACACAAATCCAGTGTGGCTGCTAAGTGAGAGCAAGACCGCGGCCGGATGTGGTGATGGGTTGGGTTGGGGCCCCTTTGGAAATGCTCCCTGTAATGTGGTAAGGAGTTTGGATGGTGGGCCAGAGAGAGGCTCTTGATGTCTTTTCAATGAGATAATTACACTAAAAATGGCTCTTGGAAGTGAGAGCGTGCACCAGGCTCTCTGGACTCTCCCTGCCGGTAGCCTCGCCCTCCCTGAGGGCTAATTTCACTCAGAGGGAGAACAGCACAGCGGTAGGGGGAAGCTGCTTGTGTGTTGTTGCCGATTCAGAAGTATTCTGATAAGAAGCGAGTGGATTCTAAAATGATTATTGTAACTGGTTTGAAGGAACTGTGTAGGTCGTGAGGCTTTGGTGCCTTTGATTAGGTGAACTGACATCCCCACGCGTGTGTTCGCCCTCCGGATCGCATCTGTTTGGGGATGACTTTCGGATGTGATGATGCGTCTTTTAGACCAGGGAGATTCAAGTTTGTTACATGACTTTAATATCAGGTAATATATTGCCAAGAAAAAGACATTAAAAACACAATGTGGATTGTCAAAGCCTTGTAGAAAAAAAACTCAAAAGGATTCACATTTAGCTTAATTAGATTGTGATCTTCTGAATGTAAATGGTCTCATGCGGAATTGCCTAATGATATGTAAATTATATGCAAGACTTTCTGCCAGAGATCTGGTGAATGGAGGAAACTTGAAAAGCATGGGCATTAAATTGTGCCAGATATTTTTACAGACCTCTTCAGAGTCTTCTGGCAGAGTTTGGTGGTTTTGAGCGTAGCAGTAACGTTTTTATTTTGACGTTGGGTAAGGTAGCTCTGTTTAGGGTCTTTAATGGTTAGTAGAAAACGTTTAGTTACTACACGTGAAAGAAAGCAATTTCCTTTTGGGGGAATTGAATCTTGGTGTGACTGCTTCGTCATCTTATCTTTTAAAACAGTCTGCTCGTTGGGTTTCTAGGTGGTCAGTGATGGTGACGACTCTTACGTGTGCAGCGCTGCCGACCAAGCCCTCCTCTCACCCGCTTGCTTTGTCTTCACAGCTGTCTTAGTTAGGCACTGCTACCTTCTCTAGGTGATAAGTTCTGCATTATTCGAAATGTTCATTTAATTGCATTTTATTTTGGACGTCAGAATAAAGCAGAATTAAACCTCACATAGAATATGGAGGCTTTTAATAGTGGGCGATATCTAGCTGGGTCATAACGGCGGCAGTTTCTCTGCTAACACGGCGCGGAAGGACAGCAGGGCTCGCCCGTTCCTTGGCCAGCGCAGAGCCGAGGTACCTGGTAGCTAGTCTTTCAACCACAGTAGCGGTTGGAGAGTTTTATAAGTTACGATACATTTATTGTATTTATCTTGTGCTTCTATAGCAGGACCCCAATAGGTCATGGCATGTAAGGTTGCTATATCTTCAGCCAGTTGATACTAAATTAAAAAAAAATTAGGTCTCCCATCAATACATAAGGTATTAGCAAAATGTGTAGTATATAGATACCTTATTTTGATGAGGAAGTATACAAAGTCATGATCCAGGAATCTGGAGGCCAGAATTTGAATTTTTAAAAAACTTCTGCAATGAAAATGTCGAACACATACGGAGGGAGAGAATAATATAATGAAATTGGTGTCGCCGTCGCCAGGCTTTGTCAGTTACCAACACATCACAGTTTCGGCGCATCCACACCTCCTGGTTCCCTGTAGGTTATTTTGAAGCATATCCAGACACGATGAATCCTTTCATCTGTAGATACTTCTGCCTGCTCTCCCAAAAGACAACTTTTAAAATACCAGAATGTAATAATACACTGCCGCTGCTGAAAAGGTAATGCTTCCTAAATATCATTAAATGTTCGATCTGTGTTCACATTTCTTCAGTTTTTACACGGTTATTTTTTTTACTTGAGTTTGAACTACGGTCTGTACACTATGCCTGATGGTTATGTGTTATTTCTTTTAAGTCTTCTTTGAACCCTAGATAGGTTCCCCATCCATCATTTTTCCTCTTGAAATTTTTTGTTAAGGAAACCAGGTCACCTGTTGTGTTGAGTTTCCCACACCTAGGATTTTGCTGATTGCATCCTTGTGGTATAATTTTTTAAAAAGCAGCTTTGGAGGTATAATTAACATAAAATAAATGGTACATCTTTCAAGTATACACCTGGGTAAGTTTTGTCTACCCCCGTGAAGCCATGACTCAAATTAAGGTCTGGGACACATGCATTATGTCCTCTCCCAACAATTTTCACTTCTCTGCCCCCACCTGGGTGTCCTGCAAGTCAGAACAATTCCGACACTGACAACTCAGAGTCGGCATGGACCCCCAGGGTGAGGGCCCAGTCCCACAAGACTGGCCCATTTCACAGACCAGCTGCAGATGGGGGCCTCAGTTTACCCGCTCTACTGCCTGGCTGACTACCAACTCCAGGTTCCCGTGACCGTCCCCTTGGGTTTGACTTTTCACTACCACAACTCACAGAACTCTGAACAGCATTATGCTCAGGATTTGTGTTATCGTGCAGGGTACAGCTCCGGAACTGGAGAATGGTCTTTACCTGGGGCCAGCTCCATGGGGAGGGAGCCCACAGCTTCCACGTCCTATGGAGGGGCACCCCCTCCCAGCACATTCGTGGGTTCACCAACACGGGAGCTGTCCAAACTGCATCGTTCTAGAGTTTTCATCAAAGTTTCATTTTGTAAGCATGAT
>PVKM010052015.1:0-10321 GCA_004027735.1 Carollia perspicillata
GAATAAGTGGAACAACAAATAGATGCTTCTCTCTCCCTGTCTGTCTTTTCCTCCCTTCTCTGTCTCTAAAATCAATAAATAAAACATTAAACTATTGTTCACTTATTTAGTCCCACCCAATTATTTTTACAATGTATCCTTACTCTAAATATATTTCTTAATTTCCAAAGTTAAAAAGCCGTTTAAACTTGTATAACAAGTGCATCACTGTAAATGACAAATAATCCATTTATCTATCTGATGTAATGTTGATAAATTTTCTCAGATGGTGCCTACATTATGAAATTTAAACGCCAACAGTAGAAAAATTAAATACCAATTACAGAAACACATGCACCTTATCAGGTGACCTACTTATGCCATAAACAAACAAAATACACATGTGTTACGATTCTGGTATCTGCCCGAACCCCAGTGTCTCAGGAGAAAACTAAGATGCCTCACACTCTCATTGTTCCTGAAAGCCTGTCTCCAAGGTTGTGTTGCTAGAGCTAATTCAGGATTTGCAATTCATTCCAGGCTTACTTTATTGGTTGATGTTTAATATAATTCTTTGGAAACAAAATTGGTTTCCCGCTTTACGATATCAAACTCATTAGATTCTTAAGATAAACACTTATAGGTGTATTCATTCCTACCTACAATAATACAACAAACCATTTTTCTAGGCAAGGTACCCTCAAAGGCAACCTCTTGGCTTTGTTTCATAAGTTCATTTTTCCAATTGAAAACTTTCCTTATGTTCTATTCCAAAATGTCTTTTCCTATTCGGCACTTTAAAATGATGATTTAGCTAATATAAATATGTAGTTGGTGCTGCTTTGCAAAGCTCATTTTAAAAATAAATCCAGCTAATGTTCACATTGCTTTTCAGTAGTATCTTTTTATCTGATTTTTTTGCAGAAATTTAATCAAACTTTCCATTTGAAAGTGTGCTTTATGCAAAAAGGTCAGGAAAGGAAATGAAGATTGAAGAAGTGTGGTCTAGTGAGGGACACAAACACAGCACACTTCAACATTTACGTTTTTAAACGGCATGCATTAATTAATACTTCATTATTAGCTGTATTACTATAGCCATTGGATATTCTGATTATATAAATATCGTAATAGTAATGCAAGTAATCGCCAATAATAACTAGTGACTTTTTAAATAGAATACATTATCTTTATTTGTAGTCTGTTTATCCAGTTGTAAAATGAAGTTAAGCAATGTTCAGCTTTTCCGTTTCACAGCCGCCTGTATAAGATAGTAGTGCTAACCCCGCACGTCCTGTTCCTCAAAATCCTAGTAAAACACATCTATGATATTGCCTGAGCCGGCACACTTTTGATTATTATTTTAATTTCTCTAATGTTCATGAGACTACTCAAGTTTTCATTTTTTCTTTACCAATGTAAGCCTTTTGTGCTTTTCAATAAATTCATGCATCTTGTATAATATTTCAAACTTACTTGGATTTTGAAATGAATAATGTCTTTATTATGTTTTCATCTGTGTGACTGATTATTTTACCCTCTTTATTCTAACCTTTTATTTGAAACACTTTTTTTTCCTGACTTACTTTTAGAGATATTTGAGATTACTAATATATTTCAAGTACCGGCTTTCAGTGTTTTTTGTCTTTTTGTTACTATTTATTTCATTCTTCTTTCCTCAATTTTCTTTTTATTATGTGTAAGATTTTTTTTTCACTTCATCAGAGAGGTTTATTTATTTTACTTTATTTTTCTATTGTTGTTAAATTTCTATATTTTTACATTTCTTCCAGCCTTTTTGTTTACACTTTCCTTTTGTCAAATTTGTTTTGAGCATTTTAGTTCTTTAATTATTTTTTAACTTTCATATACATATATTTAAAGTTATTTATTTTCTTTGTGGTTTGTTCTACTTGTTTACACTAGTTATCTAATGACATTAGCAAATTAACCCACTTGATGACTTAAAATAATAAGCGTTATCTCAGTTTCTGTGGATCACAAACCCTGCGAAGCTTAGTGGGTTCAAGAACTCTTAAAGTAACTGAAGTCAGGCTGCTGGTGGAGGCTACAGTCTCTTTTGAAGGCATCACTGGGAAAGACCTGCGTCTAAGCCCCATAACATAGCTGTTGACAGGATTCAGTTCTTTGTGGCGTATTGGTCGGTGACCCTCGGTTCCTCCTTACCTTGGTCTATCTAGAGGGAAGTGTACAGTATGGCAGCTGGCTTCACTAGAGTATCCAAGCAAGAGAGGCCAGGTAAGATGGAAGCCATTGTCTTTTTTTATCATGATTTCAAAAATAATATCACCTTTTTCATACTTGAATATTAAAAAGTGAGCTACTCATTCACACTAAAGAACAGATCGTTACACAGCATCATGAATACTCTAGCAGGTGTGAATCATTAGGAGCCTTTTCTGAAGAGAATACCACACCTTGGTTTATTGATATCAACACATATTCTTCAACTGACATTCAAACCTATTTTATAATCTGTCTAAATAGCATTTTCCTCTATAGCAAGGGTTATCCGTTTATCTTTTTATTTTAAATTCCAGGTATATAAGACTATTAAATGCCTATCATTTATTTACTATTCCTAAATTTCTTAATTTATATGCCAGGAAATCCTGACATCATAATTGTTTATGGTCCTTGTTCTCCCTCTCTCATTAAGCATATGTCTACTTATGGCCGTTATATCAATTAAGTGTGTTTCACACTATTTTAGTTGATAGATTTATGAGATATAGCTCTCCTTTTAAGATTCCAGTATGTGTAAAGTATTGCAATAAAGTTAAGTAACTCTTTATAAACCCTAAACACTTTGAAAGACAACTCTTACAAAATGTTTCAATAGTTTTAAATTGCTGTGTGTTAGAGGAAGTGACATAAAGTGACCGGAGCACCTTTTCTTTAATGTTTAAGTTTGAAATAAAATAAAAAAGCATTTCAGATTATATTCATTATTAAAACTATTACATAAATAATTTCAGATGTAGCCTCAGAACTTAAATTAAAAGTAGGAGGCTTGGATACATAAATTCAGAAACGTTTTTGCTAATTCCTGAGAGTTTTAGAATGACTGCATTCTTATTTTGAAGATTCCATTAACATTTTATAAAATGAAGATAATTTTTTAGTAATGGAAAGAAAATTCATTTCTAACAATTTCTCCAATTTTTCTCAAAATGTGTTTGCATTGCCATATCATTAAGAATAAAAAAGGAGTTGAAAGTATTTACCACTGATTTTTTGTGAGGACTTGTGGCATTTCTATTTAAATGCAGTATAGGGGATGGGCATAAAGTGGTAAGAAAGGGAAAGGACTAGTCAAAAAACATACATGAATGAATCATGGACATGGACAACAGGGTGAGGATTGACAGTGGGAACAGGAGCTGGGGAGGTGGTCTGGGCAGAGGAGGGCAAAGGGGGACAATTGGGACCTCTGTAATAGAATAACAATAAAAATTATATATATATATACATATACATACATACATACATACATACATGGAAAAATTCTTTAAAATCACAATAAGAAAGTTATCTTCAGGTGTAAAGTAGGTTGGGATTAATTCAGTTTGGACTGAAGGCTAGACTAAACCACACGGCAGTTGGATGTAGAAAGAATTCACTTCAGCTGGCCAAAATTGTCAGGCCTAACTGAAAATAAGTATTCAAAAATACTTCTTTGGAATTTCTATTATGTTCCCTGTAGACTCAATTTTAATAAAGTTTCCTAATATCAATTTATCATTTCTAAGTATTACCTTAAAGTATTCTAGACATCAAGAAAACATTCTGTTAATTTTGAAGAAATAAACATGGTGGGTTCCTAGTAAGCAATGGTCAGCTGAGTATATGTTATGATCCTCCCTCCGAACCTCTGCTAGAAGGAAGCGCAATGCTGGCGGAAAGGAGGGTATTACCACACAATTTTATTCAAGCTTAACCCTTTATTTGGAATAGTTACAGACTCAATTGTAAGGAATAGTGCAGGGAGATTCGGTGTACCTTTTACTTATTCGTTTCCAAATGATAATATTTTCCAAAGTTGGAGATCACAGTATCACAAACTTTCCTTTGCATCAAGGATCTCCGATATTGTGCCTAGCTCTTTGACACCTCTACACCTGAGTTAATTCTTGTCAGCCGTTGATGTTCTCCATGTCTAAACCTTTTTCATTTCACAAATGTTATATGAAGAGAATCACATAGCATCTAATTTGGGGGGTTGTCCTTTTTCAGCCTAATTCTCTCCGTGGTTACAAGCATCAGCAACTCCGTTTGTTACTAAGTAGTTCATGGTATGGGATGTCCACAATTTTATTTTTAAATATTCATTTGCTGAGAACATGTGATTATTTTCCAGCTTACTGGCATTATAAATAAAGTTGATTTTTTCTTTCTTTTTTTCTTTACTATTGTTGTTCAAACACAGTTTATAAATAAAGCATCTGTAAAAAGATTCAAGTACATATTTTTGTTTCTTGGGGGGGACACATTATCATTTCTCTGCAATTTGACTTTTTTTCTTTTTTAACTTGATTCTAATAGAGAGTTCTTATTTGGATAGTTTACAGAACAACTAATTTCAGTTTTACTGAAGTCCAATTTAAATTAATCTTTTAAAATCGTTTTGTTGATCACACATTTAGTGTCAACTCTAAGAACTCTTTTTTCTTATCCACTGGTTTGTGTTTACATGTTTAGCAAATCAGTTGGCACATTTGTGTGGATCTATTCCTGATTTATAATCTGTTTTTTTTTTGTTCTATATATCTATCCTTCTACCAATACTACACAGTCTTGATTAATGTAACCCTATTATAAATCTTAAAATTGGGTAGACGTATTCTTCCCACTTTATTCTCTTTCAAAATTATCTTAGCTATTCTTATTCATTCTCACTTTATGTATTGTGTATAAATGTGATTTAATGATTTGATTTACATTTAACTTAAAACATAGACTGTTTTCTATAACCAGCTATTCCATTTACAAATGCAATAAAATATGTTGTTTAAAATTACCTTAATATCACATGGAAAGTGAAAATATTAATTTTAATTCTGAGTGAATTTTATGACCAAATTGCAATGCCTTGATAAACCAGGGGTATAGTAATATCTTAAATATAGCTTTGAAATCCTTGACCAATTACTGCAGTTTTAATTTTTCAATACCCTAAAACTATCTAATTTAAAATGCCAAAGCAGACATGATGGAACCAAATGCAGCCTTAGTGTGATGATTAGGGCCTCACAGATCCTTCCTTAATTGTGATAATTTGGAACAATTAGGGAGTCTTGCAGTGAGTGACAGCCTAGGCACAGACCTCCTAAGAATACAAACCGATGTGTAGTGAGACTCTGAGCAGACTCTCCCATCGGAGACTGTTTAGTTAATAGCAGGCCAGCCTGAAGTGAATGTTTTTGTCTTTCTACTACTTACTAGAATGTCTGTCTTTCACTTGTGAATACTATGTTTGGGATTTTTATTTTAGAAGTGAAACAATGTGTAGATGACATTAATATGTAATTACAGATATCATTAGTCCAAGTTTCTCAAAGTAAAATGGCTGTTTTGCATAGTTCCAGTTTACTTTTAATGTAATTGTGAAATACTGATATTTGGATTTCCCTTGATCCATACTAGTGCTGTATAAACATTTTGTTCTAGATAGCAACAGATATTTGATGATAGTAACTCACTGAAGTTCAATAAAAGCTCAAGGATTCTAGAGGGCAGCCTAGCAGGAGGGATTCACTCTGCAAATGAGTCCAACATGAGGACATACCTTATAGAAAATGCTGTCCTGAAAGACAGGGTAAGGAGTTGGCATTACCAGTCCTTTTATGACTACACCCACCAAGGGTTAATATACACCCAGATCCTTTGTTAGAGAAAGAAGTAAAGTGCATAATCATTTGCCACAATAGAAGTCCATGTTTTGTATCTAGAAGTTTCTTGTAAAAAGGAAAAGTAGTTCTTTGAAAAAAAATAAGAATTATAAAAGGTGTAAGATTTTATCTAAATGCAACCTGAGAGTTTAGCTGGGCACAGTTTCGGAGATGGTAGTAGAAGACTGAGGACTTGTGGGTCAAGGGCAGCAGCGTGGCAGGCAGTGTGGGCTGTGGGTTGGCGTCTGTTTCCTCCTGTCCTCCATCCCCATGGTGGAGATGAGAGGAGGGCTGTCTGGAAGCTGCAAACACAGTGGGTGAGCCATAGGTGAGGAACCTGAGCAAAGGAAACTCCAGTCTCATAAGTGGGTAACTCTCAACTATATCCAACCTTCACTTGAAAGGAGATACTAACTTTACCAAGCTGGTTAAGAAACATACTTTCCTTCCATCCTAAGAGATACTACCTCTGACTTCCAAGGCTATTTACTATACAAATACCCTTAAAAAACAGTCCAGAATACAGATATCAATACAAAATATATAGACACATAAGAATTAAGAATGTTTATAATATCCTTATATAGTAATAACTACATATAATATTAGACTTATCGATTGCTTGAAAAACTCACAAAACTATCAAAATTTAAACCTTAAAAGTATACCATCAATATGTAAACCAAAGGCTGCATTTTCTTAACTCAGGCCAAGTAAAAGGATCACAACAGAGCACTCTTTACTAATTAAGGTTATAAATGTTCACTTCAGTAGTGAATTAGATTGTGAGACCTTCAAAGTAAGCAATGTACTTAAATTACTCAGTAATTCGCTAAGGTAAAATTCTACATCTCGTACTTGTTAGCTGCTAGTAGTAAATATCTCTTATTTTCAAATTCCAGCATCAATCACTTCGGATAAATGCCTTCCTCGACGCTGCCTGCCTCTGGTCAGCTGCCAGTCATCAAACCCACGAGAGGCCAAAAAACTGGCAAAGTTACTGTTCTTAATTTAGTTCTTAAATTTAAGTGTTTTCACATAAATAAAATTTAAAAAAATTAATTCTATATGATGTATCACTTAATAAAATATTGTTCGATTATATCATATTTTATTTTCTGTAAATTTTAATAGACAATTTATTATTAATATGCACAAATTCCTCCCTCATACACTTTATGTATAATAAAATGTATATGCATATTCACAAAAATAAGCATGCAAACTGCTCTTTTCTCATTTTAATACAAATGGCAACAAACCATACACATTATTCTGATCTTGTTGAGTCTCTTTCTATCACCATTTATCCCCCTTTGACCTTCTTCTATGACCCCCTTCCCCCTTCCCTCTGACAATCAACACACTGTTGTTTGTGTCCCTAGTCTTTTTTTTCTTGCTTAATCTCTTTACTGTTCTCACCCTCCCCAACCCTCTCCACACTGACAGCTGTCAGTCTGTTCTCTGTATTCACGAGTCTGCCTGCACTTTGTTGGTTTATTTTGTTCGCTAGATTCCACGTGCAAGTAAAATCATATGATACTTGTATTTCTCTGCAAGCTTCGTTCACTTAGCATAATACTCTCCAAGTCCATCCATGCTGTCCCAAAGGGTAAGATTTCCTGTTTCTTATGAGCAGGAAAATTCAATTGTTTAAATGTAAACTTATCTGTTTTATCTGCTCATCTACTGATGGGCACTGGGGCTATTTCCAGATCTTGGCGATTGTAAATAATGCTGCAATGACATATGGTGCTTTTGTTCTTTTGAGTTAGTGTTTTGGGCTTTTTCGAATATCTTCCCAGATACAGAATTGCTGGGTCATAAGACAGTCTCATTTTTACTTTTTTTGAGATAACTCAGTATTGCTTTCCACAGTGGTTGCACTAAACTGCATTCCCACCAACAGTGCAAAAGGGTTCCCTTTTCTCCACATCCCTGTCCACACTTGTTTGTTGATTTATTAACCACAGCCATTCTGGCAGGTGTGAGGTAATACCTCATTGTGAATTTAATTTGCATATCTCTGATGATTAGTGACATTGACATTTTTTCATATATCTATTGGCCATCTGTATGTCCTCTTTGGAGAAGTGTCTATTCAGGCCCTTTGCCCATTTCAATTGGATTGCTTATTTCTTTGGTGTTTGTGTTACAAATTCTTTATAAATTTTGAACATAACCCTTTATCAGTTATAGTATTGTCAAATATGTTCTCCCATTTTGTTGGGTTTTTTTATTTTGTTGATGGTTTTATTTGCTGTGCAAAATTTTAGTTTGAGGTAGTCCCATCGTTTATTTTTTCTTTTGTTTCCCTTGCCTGAGGAGACACGTCAGAAAAGAAATATATTGCTATAAGAAATGTTTGAGATACTAGTTATATTTTTTCTAGGAGTTTTATGGTTTCATGATTTACATTTAAGCCTTTAATCTATTTTTTCTTTATGTATAACATGGACATGTTCATGAGCAAAATTTACATGTGGAATTATTCTGAGGGTTACAAAGATTTAGTGAAAAGAAATGTTCACCCTTGTCTGGTTTTCCATGGCAAGAAATTAAACTTAGTGGAAAAGGAATGACACCATGAAGTATGAGATAGAAACAATTGAGTAGGTTCTGGTGAAACAGAGATTATAACCACAGATCTACCTGAAATTCTATCATTAGGGGAAGAAACACCCCCAAACTTAGGTGAGGGAAACTGTTTCTGTATGCCTGAAAACTTTTAAGCATTATACCAAGAGCAGTGGTCTTGCTGACTCTACTCAGGCTATATTCCAATGTCACTGTTTCCTTTGTGCCAGGGATTTAAGTTGGATACCCAAAACATAGTCCATTCGGGCTGCTATTACAAAGTACTACAGACTGTACTATAACAAACAACAGAAAGGTACTTCTCAGAGCTTCGGAGACTGGAAGTCCAAGGTCAGTGTGCCATCCAGTTTTGGTTTGGGTGAAGGGCCTCTTTCGGGTTGCAGCCCGTGTTTTTCTCACTGGGTCTTCACATGATGGACTCTGGAGTCTCTCGAAAGCCCTGATCTCACTCATAAGGACTCTTGTTCTTCTGACCAAGGTGGTCCATATGGCAATTATAAGGAAAGAACACGGTGTTGATAAGTCTACACTGAAGAACAGCAAACCCCCGGCCAGGCTGTGCCAGCAGTGAGCTCACATGGGACCACATACTAAAGGTGTTACACCACGGAGGAGCAACACGGTGCTTGGTAGGATTACTGTATTCATACGGAAGTGGTTACTGGGGATTAGAATTTTAATATCTTGGCTGAAGCCCAGGGGAACAAGTTTTAATAATCTGCTGAAGACAAATTGAACTTGGACTCAGTGATGGCCTATAGTTAATGAACTTAAAATGTCAGCTGCTCTTTGACAAAACAGATGATAGTCCAGAGAGATGAGACTGTTGGAATGAATAATTATGTAGAACCTGCTTAACCAACTTCTAAAAATAATCTTAAAAAACTTCTCACTAATTTTTAAACTAATGAATTGGTGAGAAGAATGCAACCTTCTCATCATACTTACTCTCTGCTAGTTTTAATCCCCTGACCAATCAATAAAGTATGAATAAATAAAACAAAATATGTATCTAAAATAAGAAGAGAAATAAAGTAGACTATAAAACATAACTGTTCTAATAGCAAGCAAAACCGAAGGAAAACAAGAACAATAGATGGATGAAATAAAAAACAAAGTGGAAGGATTAATCCTAATAATATTTATAATAGGTTAAATTTAAATGAATTAAATATTCAGTTATAACAAGAGACAAGATGGTACACATGCCCGTCCTGTAGAGAGAGATCCAGCTCTTTGCAGACCTTCTTTGATTTTAGTGAGAACGTTTCTTATATCTGGGCATCCTGTTCTGACTCCTTTTCTGGGGTACTCAAAGACTGCCACTCTTTTTTTTTCTTTTTAAGGGTTTTTATTTTATTCTCATTCAAGAGAAAGGGAAAGGGAGAGAGAGAGGAACATCAATCAGTTGCCTCCTGCAGGTGCCCTGACTGGGAATCGAACCAGAGACCTTTCAGTGACAGGTCAACATTCCAGCCAGCTGAGTGAGAGTGATTAGGACAAGACGGCCACTCTTGAATGTGACCTGGAAACAGTAAAGAGAGTCTGCAGGGTTGTAATGCTAGATATTTGGCCATTTGTTCCTCACAATGTGACACATTTCGTGGAATAGGGGTTGTTTGGGCAATAATGTGTTGTATGGAATTCATGCAGGCCCCAAGAATGATTGCGGTGACAGTCTGTGTTTTAGGGTAGGGTCTGAACTGCTTCTGTGGATATTTATTATCCATTTGAAAAGTAGCCCCTGGAATTTTTCTCTTCCAGCCCATACATAGTAACTAGCTCTTGACTCCCCTGCTGCTGGGGACTTACTAGACGCTGAAGACTTCTGT
>PVKM010052016.1:0-10346 GCA_004027735.1 Carollia perspicillata
TCATAAACATGAAGGGCTTCCTGGAGTTTCTGGCAAATTTTAAATGTCGGGTGGACGGTGTGTAAGTAAGTGTCAATGAACAAATGTTAATCCATGAACATCGATCAGTTGTTTTACTATTTGAAATACTGCTGATTGGTGATTCCACGTGGACTAGCATTCCATCTAAGAGCGACATCAGACAACATTTACACAATTTTCCGCAGGACACAGAGGTTCATTAGCTCATTCTTTCTTTTTTTTTAAAATTATTTATTTATTTTTAGAGAGAGGGGAAGGGAGGGAGAAAGAGTGGGAGAGAAACATCAATCAATGTGTGGTTGCCTCTCATGTGTCCCCTACTGGGGACCTGGCCTGCGACCCAGGCATGTGCCCTGACTGGGAATCGAACCTGCGACCCTTTGCTTCCCAGGCCTGTACTCAGTCCACTGAGCTGCACCAGCCAGGGCTTGGCTCATTCTTTATGCCAAAGCAAATAGAGGATTACCAGAAGGTGCAAGGAATTCACTATCACGTTGAAAAAATACTTGTGCACATTGCATTCATTTAGATATAAATCTATATCTATAGATGTAGATAGACAGATGTAAATATAAGAGAAGCATAGTGCCCTGGCTGGTGTGGCTCAGTGGATTGAATGCCAGCCTGCAAACCAAAGGGTATCCAATGCAATTCCCAGTCAGGGCACATGCCTGGGTTGTGGGCCAGGTCTCCAGTAGGGGGCGCGTGAGAGGCAACCACGCGTTGATGTTTCTCTCCCACTCTTTCTCCCTCCCTTCCCCTCTGTCTAAAATTAAATTTTAAAAAATCTTTTTTATAAAAGACATGGTCACAAATCAAGCATAAGTTAACAAATCTGGTCCATTTCACATGCTGGATTAATGTCATTAATTCATAAATTATTGATAATTTATGTTATAAATTATGTTATAATGTTATAACAATATAATATTAAGGTGTGGTACCCTCACACCCTGAAGTACTATTCAGCCATGAAAAGGAAGAAACTGCTGATACGTGTGGTAAGCAGGTGCACTTCAAAAACATTTTGCTAAGTGAAATGGGCCAGAAACAGACTATGTATAGCATTGCTCCGTTTATATAAAAGTCTCCAGAAAAGGCAAATAAGTAGTTGCCTGTGGCTGGAGTAGGGGTGGGGGCGGTGGGAGGCAGGAGAGCAAGGTCTACCTGCAGACGGGCACGAGGGAGTTGGGGGGAGTGGGCGATGCATGTCCTCAAAGTAGATTGTGGTGTTGGCCGCATCATTCTACAAATTTACTGAAGGTCATCTAACTGTACACTTATCATGGGGGAATTTACTAGGGACATTACACATTATTTATTTATAAGTTATACCTCCATAACATCGTTTAAAATGAGAATAGAACAGTACACAGTACCAGAAGGTTTTCCCGTAGGATGGTAGTTCTTCTCCAAGGCACCTGTGCAATGACTTTTATCAGCACCAGGTACCACTGGTTGTCAGAATCTTTTCGTTAAAAAGAGAGTGAAAGCCCGCATTCTCCACGAGGCACAGCCAGTATAGGATGTTGTGCATATGGGCCGTCCGATACATCAGTTGCACATGGCTGCCACACATTTGAAATGACTGCTCATCTGGCATATTTTTACATTTAATTTAATTTAATTTAATTTAAATTCATTTAAATTTAAGTAACTGGATGTGGCTCAAGGCCACCACACTGGACATGTCAGCTCTAAATGCCGGTGTGCACCCACCTCTTTTCCCCAAAGACTGAAGACCCCCAGGAAGACACCCCTGCTGATGTAAACGATGAGGCACCGTCTGAGGAGGAGCCCCCGGGATCTTGTGAATGAGCTGCTGGAGGACGGACTTCTCTCCTGGGGAGGAGAGTTTGGATTCAGGTGGCTGAGGTGACTGGACCTGTGGAAACCCGCATCGTGTTGTGTCCTCAGCTCATCGTCCATGCTAAAAAAATTAAGGTTTTTCTGCCCTGGCTGGTGTGGCTCAGTGGACTGCGTGCTGACCTGCAAATCAGAGTCGCCAGTTTGTTCCCCAGTCAGGGCACAGGCCTGGGTTGCAGGCCTGGTCCCCAGCAGGGGGCACACAAGAGGCAATCATACACTGATGTTTCTCTCCCTGTTTTTCTCCCTCCCTTCCCCTCTCTCTAAAAATAAATAATAAATAAAATCTTTTTTTAAAAAGTAATGTTTTTCTTCTTGCTTCCACTCCTCTCAAAAACTACTGGGTGGGTTTTTCTAAATTCTAGAGTCTGGCTTTAGTATGGTTTGACTTAAAACATAGGCTAAGATTATGTTCTACATACACGGACTGGCGGTACTCATAATATGCACTTGGGGAGTCATGGAAGGCACCCCACGAATGGAGAATGGCCTCCCCACAGAGGCCTGTGTGGCTGCGATCGGGTGAGACATTCCCTAGACACAGGGCTTTGGAGAAGGAGCACAAAACATGAGCCACGAAGGGATGAGGACCCATGAGCCATGAAGCGATGTGGACACTCGGTGATGAGCTAACGACAGCATCCTTATGTAGCATGCAGCCCGGCCAGCAGCTAAATGCATCTAGGCCACGATGCTCTCTCATGCTGTACTGGGCAGCCACGCAGTCTCAAGTCCAGACCGGTTTCCTCTCTGATGTGACTGCCGCCATATTTCTGTTTGTGCTATTTCCTCGATGTTTTTAAACTTTTTAACTTATTGATTTTAGAGAGAGAGGAAAAGAGAGTGAGAGAAAGAGAGAGAGAAACACTGATCTATTTTTCCACGTATTTATGCGTTAATTAGTTGATTCTCATATGTACCCTGACCGGGGATCAAACCCGCAACCTTGGCGTATCAAGACAATGTTCTAACTAACCGAGCTACCCGGCCAGGGCTATATATAAATAGTCTTCAGGCACAAACTTATGCTCAATAACATTTCTCTTTTTAAAAGAGAAAGTCACCAAATAACATGAATGAAAATATCTACACTGACCGTATTTTCTTGACACTAGTATTTTGCTTCCCAATCTCTTTCCTCCCTCTCTTCACCAGCAGTAAACATTTTCCAAGGTTGCATATATTATTCCTAGAAATTTATCATACTTTCACAACCTGGACATCTATTAATAGCCCATATATGGCATCGTTTTATGTTATTAATGTAGATACATATGAAACACTTATTTGAAAGAATATATGCACCCCTACGTTCAGTGAAGCATTATTTACTATAGCCAAAATATGGAAGCAACCCGAGTCCATCGATAGACAAGTGGATATAAAAGATGTGGGACAAATATACAAGGAAATATTAGTCAGCCATAAAAAATGATATGTTACCATTTGCAAGAGCATGGATGGACCTAGAAGGTATTAGGCTCAGTGAAATAAGTCACAGAAAGACAAATACCATATGGTTTCACTTATATGTGAAATCTAAGGAACAAAATAAGCCCAGGCTGGTATGGCTCAGTGGATTGAGTGCTAGCCTGTGAACCAAAGGGTCCCGGTTAGATTCCCATTCTAGAGCACCTGCCTGGGTCCCCCAGTAGGGGGCGCACAAGAGGCAACCACACATTGATGTTTCTCTCCCTCTCTTTCTCCCTCACTACCCCTCTCTCTAAAAACAAATAAATAAAAATCTTCAAAAAATAAAGAGCACAATAGATGAACAAACACAACAGAAACAGACTTATAGATACAGAGAACAGATTGATGGTTGCCCGAGGGAAAAGGGGTTGGGGGACTTGGTGAAAAAGATGAAGAAATTGAGAAGTACAGATTGTAGTTGTGAAATAGTCATGTGGATGTAAATGACAGCACAGGGAATACAGACAATAATATTCTAGTAACTACATGTGGTGCCAGGTGGGTATTATAATTATCAGGAGGAATCACTTCATAAGTCTAATCACTATGGTGTACATCTGAAAATAACATAAAAATAATATTAAATGGCCCTGGCTGGTGTAGCTCAGTGGATTGAGCATAGGCCTGTGAAGCAAAGGGTCGCTGGTTCGATTCCCAGTCAGGGCACATCCCTGGGTTGCGGGCCAGGTCCCCAGTAGGGGGCCACGTGAGAGGCAACCACACATTGATGTTTCTCTCCCACTCTTTCTCCTTTCCTTCCCTTTCCTCTAAAAATAAATAAATAACAATATTTTAAAAAATAATATTAAATGATAACTGTAACTAAAAAATAAAAATTAAAAACTAAATCTATGAGGGGAATAGATACATATATATATGGATTCATACTGCATGTTACAATTATGGGACCTTTTTTTATTGCCTTCCCCGTCATGCTTTTGAAATTTACCCAGATGGTTTTTGCAGGTTGGGCTCACTGTTTACTGTGTAGAATTCAGTTGTTAACCCTATCATGGAATATTGCACACTCATGAAGAAGGCATGAGGCACTCTTATGAACTGCAATATATATGGACCTTGAACACATTATTATTATCAGTGTGAGAAGTCAAACACAAAACCCTGCATATTGTAGCACCCCATTTATGAGTAAGTCCTTAGAATCAGCATGCGGGTTAGTGGCCTGCAGGTGCTTGGGGGGAGGGGAACGAGGAGAGACTGCAAAAAGGTACAGGGTTTCCTTTGGGGAGAATGAGGAAAATGTGGAACTAGAGAGTGGTGTTGGTTGCACGACCTTGTGAGTATGCTAAAAAATGCTGAATTGCGCAATTTAGGAGTGTGGGTTTTATGATGCGTTAATTATGTGTCAATAAAATGAATGTTTGAAAAGAACTCAGACCACAGTTTCTCTTCACTCTTTCTTCAAATGTTAGGTATGTTGGGTGCTTCCAGTGCTTTGCCGTCAGCAAATTGCTGCAATAAACACTCTTTCCCTGGCTTCTTGTTCACAAGTGTGTGACCTCTCTAGGGTAGGTATTTAGAAGTAAAATCTGTCTTCTGTCCATGCCTTTCATCCTACTGGGAGAGGGAAATTGGTAAGTAAGGTGGTTTCCAGTTCCCCCACATCCTTGTCAATTCATAAATGTATTAAACTTCTTCATTTTTGCCGATTAAAAAAAAAAGGGAAGTCGGCCCTGGCTGGTGCGGCTCAGTGGGTTGAGTGCCAGCCTGCGAACCAAAGGGTGGCTGGTTTGATTCCCTGTCAGGGCACCTGCCTGGGTTGCGTGCCAGGTCCCTGGTTGGGGGCATGTGAGAGGCAGCCAGGTGATGCTTCTCTTGCACGTTGATGTTTCTCTCCCTCTCCTTCTCTCTCTCTTCCCCTCACTCTAGAAGTAGATAAGTAAAATCTTTAAAAAAAAAAGAAGAAAAGAAGCCATACCCCATTTTAAGCTGCCCATATAAAGACATCTCCTTGGTGCTTTATTTCTGCATTTTCCTGATATGAGTGGGGTTTATTGACCATTCGAGGTTCCTCTTCTGTGAGTTGAAGGTTTCTACCTATTGTTCCTTTTTTTCTGTTGAATTATTAGTCTCTTCCTTATTAATTTGAAGGGTGTATTTACACACTTTTCCTGGGTAAGCTTGATGTTGCAAATACCTTGTATTTCCTTTGTTTTTGTACCTTTTAATGTTAGCTACTCAGAGTAATTCATCTTTTAATTTATATTTGAGGGAGCTCTTTGTGTCTCAACTAGTTTTGCATGAGAAATATACTTTCCCATAGTGTTCTTCTAAATTTTAGACTTAAAAAGTGTTTAAAAGGTGTTGTTTTTAGCTCTGGCTGGTGTGGCTCGGTGGATTGAGTGCTGGCCTGCAAACCAAAGGGTTGCAGAATTGATTCCCAGTCAGGACACATGCCTGGGTTGCAGACCAGGTCAGGCCCCCAGTAGGGGGCGTGCAAGAGGCAGCCACACATTGATATTTCTCTTCCTTTCTTCCCCTCTCTCTGGAAATAAAACCTTTTTTAAAAAGTACTGTTTTTATCTCTAATTTTTCTGAAGTGGATTTTTTTTAATCCTCACCTGAGGATATGTTTATTGATTTGAGAGAAAGGAAGAGATAGAGAGACACATCACTGTAAGATACATCCATAGGTTGCCTTCTGTACATGCCCCGACCAGGGATTGAACCTGCAACCTTTTGGTGTCCAGGACGACATTCCAACCAACAACCAACCAGGCCACCCAGGCAAGGCTGAAATCAATTCTTGTCTACAGTGTAAGGTAGAAGCTCATTTTCCCATTTAGGTCAATTGCCCTAATGCCCTGTATTGAAAAGCTCTTTTTCACTTAAATTATGTCTTCAGTTTACTGAAATATGACCATATCCATGTCACCTACCCCACCTTCCATCATGAGAGCTGTTCAGTTACTTGACTGGAAATGACAAAGTTAGGAAAAACTTACCTTAAAATGAATTGAACTGAACTAGATCCAGCAGGCCAAGGTGGATATATATTAAAAGCATAATGTTGTTTTTTCCATTCAAGGGCAGAACAATATTACCATATGGCATTATGTATGTAAGTGTTTCCCAAAGGAAACTGTCTATTGCAGAATAATGTACATGCATAAAAACATACAAATCACAAAGAACAGTTCAATGAATTTTCACAAGGTAACACACTCTAGAAATCAGCGCCCTGATTAAGAAGTCAAAGCTCACCATGCATTCCAGAAGCCTTCCTTGCTCTCTCAAAGGCAGGTACTACATCCCTGCAGAGGTAACTATTATTGTAACCTCTAACCCTATAGGTTGGTTTTGCCTAGTTCTGAAATATATGTACATGGGATAATACACACAAAAAGTGTGTAAGACGCCCTGGCTGGTGTAGCTCAGTGGATTGAGTGTGGGCCTGCGAACCAAACAATCGCGGTTCAATTCCCAGTCAGGGCACATGCCTGGGTTGCAGGCCAGTTCCCAGCAGGGGATGCACGAGAGGCAACCATACATTCATATTTCTCTCCCTCTCTCCTTCCCTACCCCTCTAAAGATAAATAAATAAAATCTTTTTTAAAAAGTGTGTAAGAAAGAAAGAAGGAAAGAAATTGAATCATGTAACCACACTGAGGAAAAGACCAAGCCAGAGATCACTTCAGACAGCTGCCTCCTGTCCTCAAACACCATACAGTTAGTACAACTAATACACAGAGAAGAAGCCTTCAGGTCTCTAGCTAAAGCACACCTGCGTTATCAGGAGTAATAACAGAGGAGGTGCCTAAGTGTCTGTCCATGCCCAAACTGTTAACACGTGACAGATAAAACATCCAGAGAAAGAGCAGAAGGGTAGCCCTGGCTGGTAGCTCCGTTGGTTAGAGCATCGTCCAGATACACCAATGTTACAGGATTGGTCCCCCCTCAGGGCACATATAAGAATCCGCCAATGAATGCATAAATAAGTGGAACAAGAAATCAGTGTTTCTTTCTCTCTCTCTCTCTTTTTCTCTCTCAAATCAATAAATAAAAATGGTTTTCTATTATCTATTTTTTTTAGAGTGATGGAAAAGGAGGGAGAAAGGGAAGGATAGAAACATCAATATGTGAGAGATACATTGTCTGGCTGCCTCTCACACAACCCCGACAAGGGACCCAGCCCACAACACAGGAGCGTGCCCTGACTGGGATCTAACCAGAAACACTTTGGTTTGCAGGCCGGCACTCAATCCACTGTGCCACACCTGCCAGGGCTAAATTAAAAATATTTTAAAATTAAAAAGACGAGAAATCAGATGGTTAGAACCAAAGCAAATTATTTTTCTAGTCTTACCAATAACAGTTACCGAACCACTCTGAAACTCAGGCTCCTGATGACTCCTAGAACCAAAGCTTAACAAACTTTTTCTGAAAAGGAGCAGAGAGTAATATTTTCAACTTCCATCAGCTGTAGCATCTCTGTTGCGACTACTCAACTCTGCTGTTGCAGCACAAAGGCACCTGTGGCTGATATGTGAACAAGTAGGTATAGCTGTGTAAATAATAAAACTTTATTTACAAACACAAGTGGTGGGCCAGATCGGCCAACCCCTGCCCTAGAATGGTGCTTTTTGAAATCTGAACCAATTGCCAGAATGAGAATTGAGTCGAAGCAGGAAATCTGTGTGCTAGGGTGTAGAGGAAGGCTATTTTATTTTATTTTGTTTTATTATATTTTATCTCTTCTCAATTTCTGGATCTGTAAAAGGCAAGAAAGAGCAGGACTAAGTGGTTTCTGGGGTCCTTTCTGTCTGTGACCTGCCAAGTCCCTGGTGCCAACCATCCTAGAGTAGGTGTGGTTTTGCCTGGGGAGGGGCCCCAACAACACTGCTCCGGAAGGAGACCCAGCTGGTCCTGCTACTCCAATGGGCCGGTCTTGTAGGAAGCTTTGCATTTTGTGGCTTTGCTTTTACAGCCTGAGTCACATCACGAGTTCAGTAAGGGACAGTGGGCTGAGAAAGGGAGCAAGAGGAGGGAGGCCTCCTGAGTCTGGGCCCCGGGTTGCTTCATCTCCTTTGTCCCTTCCCCAACCCCAAGCCAACAGAGGCACAGAGCAGAAGTGGGGGGCGAAGCAAGGAGCAAGGCCATGCAGAAACCTGGCTCCAAGCCCCTGGCATATGCTCTAGGGTGCCATTGGAATTCATACAAAACACAGATGCAAAGATGAATGACCTCAGAGCATTTGAGCCCCAACACAGGGTCCCCTTCTGAGTGGGAGGTCCGTTTGCATTGGGCGTGGGCCCATGGAGCTGGTGGGTTGGCATTCCGTTTCACCCAGAAGCTCCCAGAAATGGATCCTCTGAAAGAGTAACCCCTTGCTCCCCTCCTAACCAGCTGCAGGTTGCCAAGGTCACATGGGGAGCAACCAGAGGAGGTGGAGTAGCAAGTGGGGGTGGAGTAGAAAGGAGAAGTGGAGTATCTCTCTGTTCCTCTTGCCACAGAGGTCGTTCACTCTAATTCTTGGGAGCTCTTAGTGACCATCTGTCTCACCATGTGGAGGAAGCTGGTCTTTCCTGAGAAACATGAAGATGACTCAGACAGCATCCAGAAAAGGAGACCAGCAATGATGCCTGTGTTTGGGGGTTTCTTTTTTCCTTCTAATTGCTTCCAAAACTCAGCCTCCCTTCCTTCCTTGCAGCTTTCTTGTTTGATCCTTCTTGGCACCCTCTGTGCCAGAAACAAGAGAAAACAAAACCCAAAAAGTCCTTTGAGTCTACGCTAGTCTGAGAAGAGATTTTTGTTTTGATCCAACCATCTTGACAGATATTTGAGAACAAAACTGGATGACTCTAAAAGAAATCATTTACGGACACCCACTCTAGAATTTACCCTCCCCAAATTAGGAGAGTAAGTCTTTGTTATTATTTTTTAATCCTCGCTCAAGGACATGTCCAGTGATTTAGAGAGAAAGGAAAGGAGGTGGGGGAGAGGGAGAGAGAGAAACATTGATTGGTTGCCTCCCACGGGTGCCCCAACTTGGGATGAAGCCAGACCCGGGATCAAACCTGCAACCTTTGGTGTATGGAACGACGGTCCAACCAACTGAGCCACCCAGCCAGGGCACATGTCTTTCGTTTCAATAAAGCCATTTCTGACCGTTTATTTTCTGAAGTCACGAATACAGTGGCAAGTGGAGTCCAGGTTTCTTTTTCATACCAGGTTTCTTTTTCTGACCATTTATTTTCTGAAGTCACGAATACAGTGGCAAGTGGAGTCCAGGTTTCTTTTTCTTACCAGGTTTCTTTTTCTTACCTCCTTTTCTTACCAGAAGAGGAGGGTCCTCAGTGTTTGCACAGCATTCGATGTGAGTTCTGGGTACTGTGACCTTGAGAAGATTTCTGAACATCTCTGGAAGTCCACATTCTCACCGCAGACAGAAAGCTAATAGGGTTTTTTTGTGAGCAGTACGACCAACCATCCCGGTTTTCCAAAGGACTGGCGGATTCCCAGGATAGGGGACGGAGGAATTTCCCAGGACATGGTAACTCATGGCTAAAACTGAGAGTTTCCCAGGCAAATCGGAAAGAGCCGGTCACCCTAGTTGCAAGTACATGCATTGTAAAGACGGAGGTACGATCGTCAGAGTGATCAGAGAACAACTTTTTCCTTCTCCCATCCCACCCCATCATACCCACCGTTACCTGCTTCAGGCTTTACCTGCGTCCTCAGGACACACCTAAGGCGAGTCCTACGACCTTTTACAGTCATTTTAGGCATAGAGACTTACAGTCACTGTTTTGTGTTGCTGTTTTTTTGTTTTTGTTTTTGTTTTTGTTTTCTGTAGTCACATGGCAAGGAAAAAAAAATAGAGCTCCTTCAGAAATTGAACTGCTTTTGGCTGCATTGGGCTTGGCCAGCTTTTTCTTTATCTCCCCATCTAGAGCTTCCACGCTTCCTCCCCCACGCCCCTCAAGGCCGCAGTCTTCTCACCTGCAATTAGTTCTCCAGGCCTG
>PVKM010052017.1:0-10343 GCA_004027735.1 Carollia perspicillata
GGGGGGGTGGGGGGTGCTCACGACTAGGTGAAGAGGAGAGGGAGGGGGTCGTCTGGCTGAGGGAGCCAGGGAAGCTGTGGTTTTCACAATGGGTGTGCTGGTTCTTCTGCAGTTTACAGTTTAGGGGGCACTGTGCCCACCCCAGGCAGGGTCATAGATCAGGTTACTGAGTGTGGTTTGTAAGATGTGCCGAAGCAAATCACCATCTTAGGAACAAGTGGGAGTTCGCTGGGCACAGACCAAATCGGGTGAACCTGTTTTTTCTTTTACATTTTATTTACATAGTGGAAAATCAATGTATGTTTGCCAGCCTGGTGAATCGGATCATTTGTGGCACGTGATTGAAATCACAGCTCAGGTGCCTACTGAGGCCAGGCAGCTGATGTAAACCAGTGGAATGAGATGGGAGTGAGGCAGTAGGGGGAGGTGGGGACTGTGGCACATTGAAGACAAATGCCTCATTGAAACAAGGAGGTTTCCACTCAACTCTGTCACATCACCATGGGGTCATATAAGTTACCAGATGTTCAATTTTTTCCAGGGTAACTGAAAATTCAGAATACTATGCAAAGTCTCTGAGTTTTAAGAAATGCTTTTAACGGGTTCATAATTCTTAAAAAACATATGTCGGGCAGACAGAACACCAAATCCAACACAGGGGACACATGTTTGTGACCTTTGTTAGAAAATACAAAGACTGCAATAAAGCGTTTGCGTGATTTTTCTGGGAAGCACATGGCCGAACGCGGGCTGGGATGAGAACACCTCACGCCAGCCTGGACGTAGGTTTCTGGCACCGACGGGTTCTCCATCTCATATCTGTGACTCAGCTTAGGACCCAGGAGGTGGGCTCACCCATGTGTGGCTGCCACAAGCTAGGGGCATCTCGAATACGCTGGCGACAGGCAGAGAGCCCAAGCGAGACAGAGCTCAACGACCTGGACCGATGGGGTAGCTCAGAGAGAAGGCACTGTCCCTGGCTCTCCGCGTCCCGGCAGCTCCACCGTTGCAGGGAGGGCGCCGTGGGGCTGATGCGCCCCTCCCGGCGCACTCATCGCACTCCTTGCTTTGGATGCGCACCTCCTCGCAGAGCAGACGCATCCGCGGCATCAGAAACCAGGCAACAAGCGCCAGCGCCGCGGATCGCATCACGGCACCGCCGGGCCTGCCGGCGCGGAACAATCCAACACAACCCCTTCTCCCCAAATCAGTCGCATTGAGAAGAAACAAATTTATCATTATTTGCAGACCACAAGGTCATTTACCTAGAGAAGCCAGAATACATTAAAAAAAAAAAAAATGAAAACCGGTGAGATAACCCAGAAAGATAGGTAAGAGCGCCTCCCGAAACCATGACTTTCCTAGACACCAGCACAGCCAACTGGGAAACGTCGTGAATTCTGTTTGCCGAAGTCACTAAGGTACTCCACACCCAGGAACAGGGCGGACGCAAGAATTATATGGGGCCCTGGCTGGGCTGCTCAGTTGGTTAGAGCGCAGTCCTGGTATACCAAGGTTACAGGTTCGATCCCTGGTCAGGGCACATTCAAGAATATGCATAAATTGAATGCATAAATTCAATGAATTTATGAATGCATAAATAAGCGATCAACAAATCAATGTCTCTCTCTCTCTCTCCACCCCCTTCTTCTCTTTATAAATCAATAAATAAAAATTAAAAAACAATATGACGAAAATTGAAGACATACAAAAGAATGCCTCAGTAAATTGAGAGCAATGCCATATTCTCCAATACTATAGGGCTCCATTCTATAAGGATATGAGTGATCTTCTAATTAATCCATAAACTCCATGTAATTACATAACAGTTCCACTGTAGCCCTGACCGGTGTGGCTCAGTGGACTGGCCCTCATCCCGCAAAGCGAAAGTCGCTGTTTTGATTCCTGGCCAGGGCACGTGCCTGGGTTGCGGAGTCAATTCCCGGTTGGGGGGCGTGTGAGGGGCAGCCGATGGATGTTTCTCTCCCTCTCTTTATCCCTCCCTTCCCCTCTCTCTAAAAATAAATAAATAAAACCTTAAAAAAGATTCCAGCTGTAATTTTTAGGGCACTACCTCACGAACTGATTATAAAATCCACCTGGAAGAGAGAATGCATGGAAACGCCGAGGAAGGAAGAGAACAATGCACAGGGTCAGGGGTGCTGGGTGGGAGCAGACGCAGGGACGCCCCGGGAAGGCAATAGGACGGAACTGGGGCGGGGAAGGGTCTCCGGTCAGTGGAACAGAATACGTCCAAAATCAGACTGGGACTGTGCGGGAATGTAGCCTGCGGGATGATGGCATTTTGAATCAATAGGGAAAGGACGGACCGTTTAATGTTGAATATACGGCACGGCTAGGAAAAAGGATATTTTCCCTGGATAAATAATATTGAGATGAGTGACTCACAAACCCCGGAATCCATAAAAATAAAAACACTTGACTACAAAAAAGTTGTAAACTTCCACATGTCAAGTGAACCATAAACAAATCTTCTTAAAAGTGACAGACTGGGAGAAAATATTTATAGCATAAGTAACCAAAAAATTAATGTGCCATAACATACGCAGAGCTTTTTTAAAAAGATCAGATTTTTTAAAGGGGAAACCAACTGACGAAGAATGTAAGGAAGCAATGCACAGTGAAGAAACACCAGTGGCCCATGCATGCATGATAACATGCTCGTCCTCATCTCTACTGAGGGGGATGCAGCATGAAGCCCTGGGCGCCTGCATTTCGCCACCCCCCGCCGTCATTGGATGAAAATCACACCCATCATGTCAGTTAGGAGCCGATGTGGGGGCGCGGTGGATGTCGAGGGACACCAGGTGGGTGGCAAGTCATTGAAGGGGCTTGGGCGAGGGGTGGGACAGCGTCCGCAGGAAGCCCCTGCGTCCCTGCAGCTGAGTAACAGGTCGGCTGGGAGACAGCGGAGGCGCACACAGACTTGGCTTATTGTAGTAACAAGGGGGAAAAAGGGAAAATTGTCGAAATGTCCGCCTGGAGCAGGAGGATGAACTGCTTGTATGACAGTTAAGCACCAAGTTCAAACATGACCGTTAAAAATCTATGGTTTACGATATTCTGTTGTATCTTTGGAAGTCGCTGGAAGAGTAGGTTTTGAAAGTTCTCATCACAAGAAAAAAACACGGGTGGCTCTGTGGTGCTGGGTGTTAACCAGACTTGCTGTGTCGATCGGTTTGCTGTAGATCCATTTGGCAAGTCATCACGTTGTACGCTTAACACCAATACGTCATGTGTCGATTACGTCTCAATTACAAAAGAAAATAAGGTGGCCTTCCCGCCCCTCCAGGAAAGCACAGGTGAATGCCACCTGACTCGGAAAGACCTGAAAGGCAGGTCGCCGTGGGAAGAGAGGAAGCTGCAGGGCGCTACGTAGGGCTCATCCCGTTTGTTTTTTAAAATAAGCATTTCGCACAGGCTCCCATCTCCGTGCAAATGCACAAGAGACGGAGATCTTTCCCAGGGAGGCCGGGGGTGTGGGCTGGTGAGGGCAGGAGGCCGGGCTTTCACTTTCTACTCTCTGTGCTTCTGTGTAGTGTGAATGCTTTTAAAAAGCATATTCATCTCTCACTTTGGTTGAAAAGCCAAAAATAAAAGAGGAAAACGAGAAAGAAAGTAAACAGGCGAAACTGTGGCGAGCAGAGCTGCCATCCCCCCAGAAGGTCACGTGGCCTCACCCCGAGGGCTCCCAGCCGGCCTGCCTGGGGGGCGGGTACCCTACTCCTCGGGTTGTGCTGCCCACCCCCCAACCAGGGCTTTAAATAACAACCAATTTTTAAAAACAGACAAAAGAGAAACCACCCCCAACACCCAGTTTTTGCCTTGGGGGATTTAAATTTAACACATATGCTTTTCCCAGAGGGGCATGGGGAGTATAAGGTAATTTTTTATGAAACTAATTTTAAATTATTATTATGTGGCTATGGCCTTTTATTCTGGAGAGACGAAAGCGTTCAGGAAGGGAACGTACTAAATGCCAGGGATCCTTCACTTTGAAATGGTTACTTTGATGCTGTACGAATTTCGCCTCCATTAAAAACAGTCCCAATGGCAAGCGATGCGCCCTGCCGTCTGCAGCTCGGAGTCCGAACTCCCAGCCCCGCACTCAAGCCCTTTTCAAACGGGGTCCAAGGCTCGTTCCCAGTCTTGTCTGCTGGGGCTCCCGGCTGGGACCTCGAACTACAGCAATCTTTTCCCTACAACGTCTCAATGATCCCATTTCCTGTTATAATAACTCTTAAAGAAAGACAAGGGGTGAAGTTATTGCATACGTTATTGAATTAAAAAAAATTCAAACAGTCAAGAAAGGGCGTGCACGGGGAAGTGGAAGCCCCCCCAGTGACCCCCATTCTCGCCCCACGGTTACCAGCTTGTCCGCCATCTTCCCGGCACTCTGACGCACTGGCAGCCTGTGTCCCTGCGTACCCCTGACAAACAAACCCCAAACTCTTGGCTACACGTCATCCCACCCCCTCACCACGCCCAGTTTTTAAGGCGGAGCTTATTTTGGCGGATGTGCACTTATTTCTTACATTTCTTGTTCAGTTACCGTTGACATCCAGTCACCCTGGGTCTCGGTTTCAGGCGTGCCGCACCGTGGCTAGGCAATCGCACACTTCACAGTGTTCTCCCTGCGACAACTTTTCCTTTAACACTCAGAGATGCTTCCTGCTTCCGGCTTCCGGCACGCACGCAGATTTGCCCTGATTTCCTCCGCAGTTGCTGCGGCTTCCACCGGCCAGACCGCAGTTGCTGTCACAGTTTCCGATGAATCACGTTTGGGCTTCTCGTTGGATCTGGCTGGTCCCTGTTTGAAGGACGGCCGCAGTGAATGCTGCGGAACGGATGATCTCAGCCCATGTGACCCGTCGGACACATGCCTGGGGGGCGCCCAGCTCGGAGCCCAGGCGCCACAGATGTTCGTGGATATGGGCAGTTTGCCCCCTGGAGCGGTCGCCCCCACGGGTGCTCCCTCCCTCCGTGTGTGTGAGACTCGCTGCCTCTCGCCCCACCTCCACGTGGTCTTCAGACTTGAACGAGCACACGGACCGCTGGAAGGTCTTGTGTGCGTGCCGATTCCGAATCAGTGCGTCTGGGGCCCGATTCTCAGCGTGTCTGACAGCCCCCCACCCCCGGCCGTGGGCCACACTCTGCGTCCCGAGACCCCCGAGCAGCGCCGTGAGCAGAAAAATGACGGGAGCTTCGTAAGGGAGTGAAAATGTTCTAGGAGCCACATTTTTAAAAGTTTTAAAAGGTCAGGTGAAATTAATTTGATGAATATATTTTACTTAATCCAATGGATCTGAAACATTAGGATTTTAATTTGCAATACGACATGAAGCTGTATTATCATCTTTTTTCTTTCTCCTCTTCCTCTTCTTCTGTACCAAGTCTTTGCAACCTGGTGCGTTGCTGACACTTCGCACACCTGAGGTCGCACTCGCTGTGTCCACGTGCTCAGTGGCCGGTGGGGCTGGTGGCGCCGGTGGCTGCCACCTTGCCCAGCTCTCGAGCATCGCTCCAGCTCTGCCAGGGCACTTGGCCCGAAGCCACCCTGGGACTGATGGTGGAGGGAGCTTTGGGCGACCTAGGACCCCAGGCAGTGATGCTGTCGTTAATATTATTACTGCAATCTGCTTCTAGGCAACATTTCCAATAACGTCTTTTCACATTAAAAAAGTTGAGATACAATTGCCACATAACATTACATCAGCTTCGGGTGTGCAACCTCATGATTTGATTGTATGTACAACGAGATAATCGTCACCGAGTGTCTAGTTGACATCCATCACCACGCTGTTACACATTATTGTTCTTGCGATGAGAACGTGGAAGACCTGCCCTCGCCACAACTTCAGACACACAACCCAGTACAGTCAACGGCAGTCACCGCGCTGCACGTCACGCCCCAGGACAATTAATTTCTTTCATGGCTGGAGGTTCGAATCCGTGGGCCACCTTCGCCCACTAACTTTGAAAGGGACTCACAGAGCACTTAGAATCGTGTCAAATTCGTGCTAGCTGACCAGGCACGGTGCTGTATTTGCCAAGTTTCGGCAAGTCTTTTCTGCCCCGGATATCAGAGGACTGTTGACATGTGAAGATACCTCGGTGAGCACTCAAGTGCTTAAAATAAAGTCTTCCAGACTATTTTTAAGATGACGAAAACCTCACCGTGTCTAAAGTTCAATGTACGCTGACAAGGTCCCCAGAAGCAAGGCTTGTTCCAGCAGCAGGGGGTGGAGGGCTCAGTTCTGTTTTGTATTTTCGATTTGAACTTCCTCACCCTTACTGACTACCTTCCTGAGAGAAAGAGCAGAAACGATGAAGGTTGATCTGCAGTAACCCTTCTTGATATATTTTTTTAAAAAGAAAGAAAGAAAGAAAGACAAGTTCGCTAGGAGAGTAGTTCGGCGGGCCAAGCTGAGGACCTCGGCCGTGCTCTGATCGGAAGTGAGCCTGTTTCCCCATTTCTCTCAGGACTTGCTGTTTGATCTTTCTGCTTCTTCCTGTGCAACCATTTTCATCACGGGGTCGAAACGTTCCCCCAGGCCGGCAGGAATACACCCTTTTAGGGGCAAAGCAGGGGGCGGGGCTGAGAGGTGCAGAGGGATGGGTGGGCACAGGGAGGGACAGAGAAGAGGCTTCCTCGGGGACCTGGGGACTAGAGTCAGTCACGGCCCTGGCTCCACCCACCCTGAGGAGGAGGTGGCGGGGAGGGGTGCTGCTGGGAGCCTCTAAATCCTCCTCCCCCTCCAATACTCAGCAGCTGCTTTCTGAAAGAGCCATTTCCCTAAACCGATGAACAAAACAGAAACAGAGGCATGGACACATGGAACAGACTGACAGCTGTGGGGGGGGAGGGGAGGGGGACCGGATGAAAGAAGGGGCAGGGATTAGCCAAAGAACACTCCAACATGAAAAAAAACTAATAAATAAAATAAATAAAAGAGCCGTTTCCCTCTGACACAGGCAAGGAGGGAAGCTCTTCGTTCTCTTTGCTGTTTCCATTTCTCCTTTTCTCCCCCCTCCCCCACCAAGGCGATAGCGGCGCCTTCCCCTCCAGATGGGACCCACAGACCGTGGGGGGCGGCGGGACGCAGACCATGCCATGCGACCCCTGCGCAGGCTCCCCGATGCCCAAGGCCGCACTGACCGGCTTTCGGGAGCCCACACAGCTCCCGCGGTGCAGGAACAGGAGCCGCCTCCGTGCCCCCTCTGCAGGAGCCTACGGGGATATTTTTATCCTTAATTACATATCCCCGTGATGCCTTCAAGCAGCTCGCTTCTCTTCTTTCCTTGAAACTCCCGAGGTCGTCTGGCAGACACAGAAATGACAGCTGGCAGACAAGCTCTGAGTCCTCCGCCGGGGGGAAGCAGCCTCGGGGGCGAGGAAGCCTGGGGAGGCCCCCCGATGAAAGGTGCAGCTCGCCTCCAAACTCTCCCGCTGCCCTCACTTCACCCCAGCCCCGTCCCTGCTGCAGTCACTGTGCCTGACATCACACTGTGCCCCAATGTTTACTGAGCACCTACTATGTGCCAGGTGCTCTTGTAGGAGCTGCAGGTACAGTGGTGAGCAAAACTGACAAGGTCTTAGCTCCCTGGGGTCTCGAATGCTCACAGTGGAGACAGACCGCAAAAGACTGAGTAGAGAGATAACCAGAGTCGCCGTGGTGGGTGGAGCAATGACCCACCTCAAAGAAAACTGTAACCTGGTCTCTGGGACTTTTCTACACGGCTACAAGGAGTGGGGGAACCGAGGGGCGGGGGGGATTAAAGGTGCTAAAGTACCGACCTCGAGATAGGGAGAGCATCCTGGATTATGCAGGTGGGCCTGCTCTAACCCTGAGGGTCCCTCGCAAGGGAACAAGGGAGGCGGGAGAGTCAGGCCTAGAGAGACAGCCCGGTGAGAAGCTCTGACCACCATCGCCGGCTTTGAAGACGGAGAAGGGGGTTCTGCAGGAGCCAAGGAATGCGGGTGGCCCCTAGGCACCGGAAAAGGCAAGAAAACAAATCTACCCTGAGCCTCCAGAAAGGATCACAGTCCTGCCAGCAGCTGATTTAACCAGGGTGACCCACTGGGGACTTTCGACCCCCAGAACTGTAAGATGATATGTTTGAGTTGTTTTTATTTTTAAAAAATTTTAAAGATATTTATTTTTAGAGAGAGGGGAAGGCAGGAAGAAAGAGAGGGAGAGAAACATCGATGTGGGAGAGAAATACCCATCTGTTGCCTCTCAGCAGACTGGGGACCCAACCCACAACCCAGGCCTGTGCCCTGACTGGGAATCAAACAGGCGACCTTCTGCCTTGCAGTACAATGGAATGCCCAGCCATCTGAGCTACACCGGTCAGGCTGTGCTGTTTTTAAACCACTGTGTGTGTGGTAATTTGCTACGGGGGCAATAGGAAACTAAATATCACTGCAGACAATGTTAATGGCTATGAAGAAAAATAAACAGGCGTATAATGGAGAATGACTATGGGGCAGGGCAGGGCATGACTTTCGATGGGGAGACCTGGAAGTAACATCAGGGAAGTCAGCCGCATGGTGATCTGGGGGTCAGAGTCCTCAGCAGAGGCCAGAGCAAGTGCAGAGATCCTGGGGCAGGGGGCAGTTTCAAGTTCATGGGGGTAACCGTCTCGTCAATGCCTTCTCAGGAAGAGAGAGCCGTTCTGTGTCTGGTTCCCTCGCGGCCAGCGGCCTTTCTCACAGATTTCTGAGTAACCCTTAAATCAACTTGTTTGAACGTCTGGCTTCCCTCCTTAAAGCCTGGGACTATGTCCTCACGTTCTGTCCTTGTCCCAGCGTGAGGGGCTGAGGCCTCTTCTTAGAGTCTTGAGAGTGTACATTTGTAGGGACACTATATTTTATTCTTCTTAAGATTTTGTTATTTATTTGCGCATTTATTTTTAGAGCAAGGAGAAGGGAGGGAGAAGGAGAGGGAGAGAAACTTTGGTCCACTGCCTCTCATCGGCTCCCCACCTGGGACCAAGCCTGCAAGCCAGGCACGTGCCCTGACCAGGAATCAACCCGGCGACCTTTCACTTTGTGAATGGCGCCCCCCCGCACTGAGCCGCACCAGTCAGGCTGAGACACTGGATTTTAGAAAACGTATTTCTTCATTTCAGGATTCCGGAACCTTTTCTCCCAAGTCACTTACGACTGAGAGACAGGCAGACCCTTGGTGATGGGTCTCCCAGGAAACCGCTGGGATTGAAGGGCCTTGGGGCACACCCCGCTCTCTTACCGCGAATCTCTTTGCATGAATGGACAGCTGAACGCCTCTCCTTCAAGCACTACAGATCCGGGGCTCAGGGGATAACGGTGATCATTGCTTATCTTCGGTGTCCCCACTGAATGTCCCTCAGGGCAAGGACTGTGTCTACGGGGTTGACGATCGTACCACCAGTGCCCAGCTGGTGTTTGCTGGGTGACTGAGCAGCTGGCCGTGGCGACCTCTGAGCTAAGTCCTGCCGACCCTCGGGGAGCATGGCCAGTAGACACAGCTATGACCCTGGCTGGACTTGGCTTAAGGGTAGGGCCATCGGAGCCTGGTTCATGGAGGCTGACGGCCCAAAGGCTGCACAGCCCTCAGCTGGGCCCACCCTTCTGTGGCCAGGGAAGCAAAGGCCATCAGCCAAATATGACGGCAGCGTCAGACTCAAAGCGGCGTGCACCGTCTAGCCGGGGGCCCGGGCTGCTGGGCGCCTCGGAGACCGAGCCAAGGAGGGGGAGTGTCGTCTGACCCTTAAGCCACAGCACGGCCGGTCAGATGACATCTGTGGTCGGTATGAACCCAGCAAACGACGTGACCCCGTCCGAGCCTGAGCTTCCTTGTCTTTCAAGTGAGAATAGCGACAACGTCTCCTTCACAGGACTCGACTGAAGCGTGTGGAGCCAGAGCCTGGCTGCTGACGGGGCTCGGTGCGCGAGCGGTGAGGAGGAGGGGTGATGAGGGGGTCCGGGGTCGGGGGCCCTCCCTCGGGCCACTCTGGCACCCTCAAGGTCTCTCTCACGGCTGCCCCCCGGGACCCTGGGCACCAGCCCCGCCCTGGCACCTGCCTCTCTGCCTTCCCCAGTCCTTCAGAGTTGGGGGGGCATGGGCCCGATGAGCAGGCACACGCATCGACTGCGGAGCAGCTCTTCACCGAGCCACGCGGCAGGCACCGCACTGTGTGCGCTTCACATAGACCACCGCTTTGGTCCCGGAGACCTCCCGACGTGAGGAGGAGGGCTGCTGCCCCGATGTTCCGGAGGGGAGAGGGGTCCCTGAGAATGCGGCTGCAGGAACGCGTGAAACACGCCGGGGAGCAGC
>PVKM010052018.1:0-10332 GCA_004027735.1 Carollia perspicillata
ATAGTAGCAAGAAGAACATCATCGGTTCCAGCCAAAAGGCCCTGTTTCCACCTCTGGTTGGTCCTCATCTTGGATGACTTCTCACTCCCCAAACCACGTGGGAGAAAGCTCTCCCAAGGCAAGAGCTTGCATGGTTCCTGTTTACTGCAGTGCTCAGTTAGCGATAGAATGATGGTACACATGAAGCTGACCCCTTCGTTATCTCCTTTTTATTCTGGCTACTTTTCACCATTACTACCACAGGAAACAAAATATATTGCCATGGCAAATGAATAGCTCCCCAAGAGGAAAACTCCAGATAACAGCGACAGTCCTGACAGCCCTGCCCCATGGCCAAGGCCATTGCAAAAGCTAGAAGTGGGCAGGTCCTCTCAAGTATCTCCTGACGCCCAGGGAAAGTCCTGCCCAGAATGGTAACACAAGGGGATAGGACCCCTGAAGGGTGGCTGGTACCAAGACAGCTCCCCACCTTCTGAGCGTCGAGGCCTTTTCTGCAGGTTTCAGACTCAAGGTCCAGGTGATCGTCAACAATGCCATTCATGACCTGCAGCAGAAATTATCTGCAGAGGTTCAAACAAAAGAAAAAGAAAACAGTATCTGCAATTCGCTTTCTAAAGGGAAAATCTGGGACTCGGTGGGAGAGAGCGCAGGCTGGCGGACAGGGCAATGAACAGGATGTGGGGTCTTTCCCCCAGTTCTAAGCAGCACCCCCGACTCGCTGTGTGAGCCTCACCAAAATCCAGCAGCCTACCATGCCTCAGTTTCCTCATTTGCACTATACGAGGCTCCGACCTGACTATGTGTTTTGCCGAGAGTGACCTAATCAATAAATAAGCATTTTGTGAGAGGAAAAGGCCTAAGGGCATGAGCACGGTACACCTATTCAAAATTACAATATGAAAAACAAAGATAATCAATATAGTTGGAATTTTCTCAAACAGAATGGAATTTCCTTTTCTTGTTTAAATTGAGTTCCACTCGACTGGCATGCAGGCCAACGGGCTATGCAGTAAAAACTTGCTAACACAAGTACCACACAGTTTCTATCACTTGGTACAGCACATGCTCAGAAAGAAAATTTCCACTGAGCATCGCAGGGATGGTGGTGTTTCCCATTTAATTTGGGATCAATGATACAATGTTTGCTTATTTCGAATGATGGTTTCCAAAAGAGCTGAATTTCCCTGCCTTTAAATATAACCCATACTTTGACTCCATTTATCTCGTTATAAATATAAGGCTCACTCCTTCTGACTCTCATACGGCACCACAGACGAGCGTGGGAAGCAGAGACCAGAATGAAAAACGGGTCTGACATCCAAATGTGTTGGGGAGGGGGGAGCCACTCGCTTATTTCCCCACCCTTTGGTGAACCTTTTCTTCTTCCTTTTTCAATAACGAAGTTAATATAGGCCTCTTATCAGCACCGATTCCAGGAACCCACTTGTTTCTCTCTAATACATCTTCCAGAGCACAATAGCTACAGAAAATGCCACCATGAGTAAAGTAAGATGTGAGCCACTGCCTCATAATTATGGACCTCAGTATGAAATGGTAACAGTGAATAACTACAGTGGGGTGTGATGGGGAAGGAGAAGAAATAAAATTTCTGGTCACAAAAGCCTTGTTCCAGTAAGTTCCAGGTAAGCCACAGAGCACTACTGGCTTTTTAGTTCTTAAATCCTTACACAAACGATTGGACTTAAGCTCCGAAGTGGTGGAATAAGTAGGAGAATTTTTCATTTTTCTCTGAAGAATTTTTATGAATGTTTCAAATATTCTACAATACTATTTGTTACTTTTATATTTAGAAAAAACAATAAAGGCTATTTTTAAAACAAGTTCTCAGCATTTCTGAGAAACACAGAAAGGCTTTCCTGCTCAGCCGCATACTTAACACCGAGCTCGCTGCCAGGTACGTGTCAGCCGGAGACTCACTCATTGCTCACTCAGGAACCCTGGACTGTTTGCGTTCCAGAGGCCGGCGCCCTGCCCTTCCCCCACAAAGGCCCTGAAGGACGCAGAAGCGTAAAGACCGTCCACCCAAGTCAGATCAACCCCTCTTAACCATCCCCCACACATATACACACGGTTTGCCCAAATTCCATGGGCGAATCAAAATTTAGGACAGATGTCACCATTTCTTTGGACGATTAGGACACCACGTTCCAACTGGTCATACACACACACTACTGCTGGCCAAGAATTCTTCCCTCAAATGCCTGCTTAAAAATACATATATGGGTCACAAGGAAAAGGCCAAGTGGCCTTACTGATACTCAAGATGACCGGACTAACCCTTGGGAACAGTTAAGTCCCAGGTGGCAGTTGCACGGGAGAGGACCAAGACAAAAGCTGAAAAATGTCAGTGGAATATAGATACAAGTGATGTCAATAGAATATAAAGCCACTATCTCTTCAGCACTTCCTGTAACCCATGAATAGTGCTAAACATTTTTTAAATACTATCCCTTTAACTAACTCTCTGGACAACCTATGAAGTCTACTCTTTTTTTTTACAGAAGAGAAAACTGAGACTCAGACAAGCTGTAAGTCCCAGGCTGCGTAGTTACTAAGTGGCGGGGCCAGGGCTGGAGCCCACGCCTGTCTTCGGAGCCCCATCCATAGCTCTCAGGACCGTAAGCTCATAAAGGAAGTACCATGTCTAGTCTACTCTATCCCGAGGGGGGTCCACAGTGAGTATTTGCTGAATAATAAAGAAGACCGTATAGCCCCCCCACTAATTAGTTCACTGACTAAGAACCACAGTGCCAGGTCAGGACGTGCCAAACGTTACCTCCAGTCCTTACGCTAACTTTCCAAATCAGTATCATTTCCCCATTTTACAATAGATCTAAGATAACTAAGGCTTAGAGAAATTAAATACTTGCAATAGTCTCAGGATTGGAAGTGCAGAGCAGTGCAAGATTTTCCCCATGCCTGGGTAAAATTTATAATCAGACAAAGGATAATATCCACTATCTATCTATCTATCTGAGCAGTTTATCCAGAAACCCAAAGGAGAGATACATGCTATGGAAGCTCAGTATTAATATGGATATTGGTGGTTTTGTTTTTTGTTTTCTTGAAGTCCACATCCTCACTACACTAAGCTATCACGAAGCGGTCTCCCACGTGAGACAGCCCAATGAATGGGAGGCCAGACTCAGGCCACACCAGCTGTGGTTGGGACAGAATGTTTACCAGCCACAAGAAGATACCCTCAGCCTAGAGGAGTGGGTGGTGCCAATTTGGAATGGCTTCAAGGTGGCCAGGTGTCCCCTTCAACCCTAGAAAACGTCCCTCCCCTAAACCAGCCTCGATATTGTCCAATGGGTGACTCACTCCCCATGTGGGTGCCAGCCATCTCCAAACATCCTGTTTTAAAATGCAAACACCTGAATAGTGGGAGCACAGATAACTTCTGGGAGGAGAGGATGAAAGTCAGCTGACAACCTGGGAGACTAGAAACCAATTCATTCAATAAATCCCACTCAGTATTCACTGGAGATTACAGACATAACAGAGAACAGGAGTGAACAACAGAGGGAAGCCGCTGCTCTTGGGAGACCATCCGTTCCGTGGAGGCAGGCAGACGAGGGGTTTAAGACAACAGGAAGCAGAGATCACAGAGCGTCCTGGGGAGGAAAGACACGGGGAACCGGAATGGAGAGTAACGAAGTGGGGCAGACCCTCACTTTGGGTGCTCAGCTGCCTCTGAGAGGAGGTGAGACGTAAGCAAAGAACTGCAGGACCAGAAGAAGCCAGATGATCTAAAGAATGTTCTGGCCCAAAACAGCAGCAACCAAACACATCAGGGCAGGCAGTGTGGCTGAAGCCTGAGGCCCAGCAGGTAGGACGGGAACGCTGGGGCCGGGGAAGGAGGTTGTGCCCCGTCTGCAGCAGCCTGGATCTTATCCTAAGAACCATGGGTAGCCACTGGAGGGCCTTCGGTGTACCAGGCAAGACCCAATTTATATTCTTAAAAGGTTGCTCTAGCTTTCTGTGTAGAATGAATCACATAGAGGCAAGGCAAAGAGGGATGAGACCAGGTAAGAGATAGGGGGCCCGGACCAGAGTGGTGATGGGCATGGGGATACGAGAAGAACCAGAACTATGCTGTGGAGAGAGAAGCAACAGGACTGTGATGGGCCCAGACGCGGGGTGAACAGGGGAGGGGAAAGCACATGTCCTCTGTATTCAGCCAAACACCTATTACAAGAAAGTCATAAAAGCTCTGTTCGCCACACCTGCACAAATAAACAAATTCCCCATAACAATCGGCCTCTTGGGTCCCACAAAAATTCTCGAGAGGCATCCATTTCTTGCCGGAATCTGACCGTACGTAGGGCAGGGAATGCCTCGGTCTCCAGCTGGACAGGATTCCTGGGCTGAGGCAGAGCTCTTCCCGTTCGCTTTCCAGCTTTGGCTGTGGCTCTTCTGCTTGGTACTTCTTGAAGGACATGATTATTTTGGGAAAGAACCTTCAAAGAATGTGTGGACACAATAATAACACAATCAAGAAGACAATTCAACGGCAGCGAGTATCTGGATTCTGTTACGCATTACTCGGTGAACACGTCCTGTGATGGGAGCACTGCTGAGAGTTAATCAGTGGAAAAAAACCTCGCCTGTAACTTTTCTCAGAGAAACAGATCTCCTATTGAGCAAGGCCTGCCTTCCAGGACTCTTACTGTTAAGAAGTTTAAAAGCTGTATACAGCAGAGACTGCAAGATAAAAACCATACTTAACTATGAACATAAAAGTGTCACAATGAAATTAGGATTTGCGGCTCCGCTTAACCTCTCTCGCATTTTCTAGAGGAAGACCTGCCATGAGACTCGACATTGCCTCTTAATTCCTCTCCACAGCGTCACCAGAGAGATGCTTACGGAGACCCTCCTCCTGCGCCGCTGGAGACCCACACAGGCATCTACCCCCACTACACAAATTCAGGAAATATGAAGCAATCTTCCAAGAGTTTTACGGACTAAAAATACTCAATCACAAGGATCACATCAAGTATATAGTTTCTTAGAGCCCATCAGTCATACTCAATGGAGTCAGAGGATAAAAATAAAAAACTTTTTTAAAGATTTTATTTCTTTATCTTTAGAGGGGAAGGGAAGGAGAGAGGGAGAGAAATATCAATGTGTGGTTGCCTCTCATGCATCCCCTGCTGGGAACTGGCCTGCAACCCAGACATGTGCCCTGACTGGGAATCGAACCGCGATCCTTTGGTTCACTGACCCACGCTCAATCCACTGACCTACACCAGCCAGGGTTTAAAAAAGAAAATTTTTAATAGGAAATGAAGAGAAGGTAAGAAAAGGATAGGAAACCTAAATGCAGACTAAGAATTGCGGACCCTAAAGACATTAGAAAAATAGAAGTGACAGAGAGAGGAACGAGGGAGAAAGAAGGAAAAGATGGAGAAGAGGACTGGGACAGTGATGAAGGGACAGCAGTGGGTAGGAGGAAATAAGGAAGAGGGAAGAGCTGACCTTGAAATCAGGAAGGTCACACCTCAGGAAAAACGTGTCCCCAGACCAGACAACTGACTAAAACACTGGGAGGTGACAGGCTGGTTATAGGAACTTCCTCTTCTTCTGACTGAAAAACAACTGGACTTGAAACAGCCCACTTCCGACATTCACCTGAGGTGCTACCTCACGCTGGGTCCAACTCCCCTGGATGGCAGGTCCCTCATCTATAAAGTGAAGCTCCTAAAACAGGTCTTTTCAAACTTGACTCTTCTGTGATTAAAAAAACAAACAAACAGCACAACAATATCGTGATTAAGACCATAGGAATAAGAAGCACTTTCTCAATCTCCTCTCGATGTGCACCCTTTAGAAAATCACTTAACTTATTTGTGCTTCGGTTTCCTTGCCCGTAGGTGGGAGTTGATGATAATATCTACTTTGTAGGGATCTAGTAAGGACTAAGTCCGAACAGAGCCTGGTAATGTAAGAAGTATGAGCTATTTATTAGCGTAGATCATTCACCCCAGATTCCAATGTCCTTTATCAGCTAACCCATGTCGGGGGGATTGTATAACAGGCAAACCACATTTTATGTCAGAATTTTGCTGCCTGCTGCTGTGAGGCAGTTTGCTCCCCCCGAGTGTACGCACAATTGTGTCACCCTGACACAAGGTGCTTTTCTTTCTCCGGAGGATCCCAAGTCAACCTCCCTTCCTGGCCTAACGTGTGATGGGTGCCCCTCCCCCACCCGGTCTCCAATCTGGGAGGGAACCAGAGAATGGGGGTCTACATTCCACGATGAGGAAAGTGGACAGAACTGCGGCTGCCCATGCATGGAAAAGTCAGGCTTCGTGCCTCCCAGATTTGACTATGTCACTTCAAAACTCCTGAGAATATTGGGCTCTCTCCACCCTTATCTCTACACATCTCACCCAATCAAGAAGTTGTATAGTTATTTACTGAAACACAGCAATAAAAACACAATAACTTAGCCTGCTCTTCTGCATTCGTCCATTCTACCATTTATGTTCACTGTAAACAAAAGACAGTATTTTATCTGGTAGTTTCATGAAGTGGGGATAGAAAATTTCGTGTGTTAATGGGGTAGAATAAAGTGACTAGCTTGGTAGGGGGAAAAGACACTACAAAACGATGGCTCTGCCACTTTCCGAAGCTATTTTCCTAAATGCACTTTGATGAAAAGATGAATTGTTCTAAGCAAACCACTAATTCCCCAGCCCCCGACAGCCCTGGACAAAGCTGCCAGACTGGGTGAAGGAGTATGTGCCCGAGGAGGCTGTTTGCTCGCGTGTCTTTTCTCTGAGCTTTCACAAAGCAGCATGACTCAGGTCCAGGAATCCCAGAGTTGGCACAGCCTGTTTTATTGCTTCCCCCCCCCTCGTACGAGCTAGCGCAGGGACCTAACAGAGCTCGGGCTGGGCTCTGGGATCACACTGCAAGCGTCCAAATTCCTCTCCTCTCACTGGGCAGGTTTCCTATCCCCACCCTGGCCTCGGTTTCTTCATTCCATCCTTGACTCGACCGTGGACGCGAAGACATTTGAAGAGCTCAGGTCAGGAGATCCGGCGGCCGGGATTTAATCACAACTCAGCACTGGAAACATGAGCGACTTACTCAACTTCTCTGTTAAGTAAGAGAAGAGCCAGACTGTAAGGACAGTACCGCCTCACAGATTTGTGGCGAAGGTTGAATGAAATCAAGGAGCAAATAGGTCCTGGCACACCCAGTTCGGTGTTGAAACTAGAAACAGTCCTAGCGCTATCGCAGCCCTGGTCTTCCGTCCTATGAGGCTGAATCCCCAGGCCAACCAGCAGGAAGGAACAGTCTTCGGCCAGCAGACTAAGCCTCGGCTCAGTTTCTGATCCAACCGGTGTATCAGCCTCAGGCCCCGAGCTACCAAGGCTCGTGCTGTAAGGCAGAGAATCATGAAGCATGAAGCTAGACCCTTGCACACCTGCCGAGCGGAGCTGCCTCCACACCCAGTCCTGCCACGGCGGCCCAGGCACAGTTTCTCGGCTCACACGCCAGCACTGGCGTTTCACCCTGAACCGCAGCCTCCTCAGCCAGGGCTGATATCCACGGCCCTTACAGGCACTGCTGGGGCTCCCTCCGCTTCCTGGGCCCGAACCTTACACTTCCCTGCATCTTCGCCCCCTTCCCTTCCATCCTCCCTGTGTGAGCACGAGGGTGCCAGGCGCTGGTGTTGGGCATTGCGCTGGCCCACCTGCACCCCAGGCCCTGGTCCTGGATGCCCTCTGCCTGCCCCTGGGCACCCTGGCACCTGAGCTGTGCTCCGTGAGCACGCATACCTCTGTGCAGCGTCCACAAGCAGCAGCCAGGCAGCCTCGCAGGCACCACACCTGCCTAGAGCCTAACCTACCGCCAGGATCGCACCCCCGAGTGGCAGTTAAGTGCGTCTACTGGCTGCAGCCAACTGTGGAGGAGGTCTGCCACTTTTCCTGGCTGCACCCCCTCCCTGGAAGCCCCTTACCTACCTACCAGGCCCAGCAGCATATCACCCTCCAGGTCTAAATGGAGAAGATGAGGTGGGTGGAGGCCTTGGCCGGGGCTGGGAGCAGCCTCCAGGTGGACGGTGTGCTCCTGGGGCCAAGGGTCTGCTCAGGGGCACATCCGAGGAGAGTGGCCCTAAAGGGAGCAGCCTGTGTGGTCAGCAGGAGAGCAGCAGCCCCAAGTGTCGAGGAGGTGGCCCCCAGCTGCCCAGGAGCACTGGGACACTGCGGTGGCCAGGGGCAACATCTCGTTCCACTTCCAGGAGGTGGTCTCCAAAGCAGTGAGAGGCAGCCCATACACCAGGGACGTGGCTGTACAGTCCAGATCTGCACCCAGTCCCACGGACCCATGCCACATGCCCCAGATCCACACCGGACGCCCCAAACCTATGCTTTATGCCCCGGCACTGCTTTCTCTTCACTAGCAAATGTACCAAAGCGCAGACACGCCCAAAAGTCTTTATACAAGTCACACCTTTTTAAAAGATCCCATCCAAAGCAAAGACTCCTCCCTCCCTGTGCTCTGGGTCTTGGACCGTCTTGCTCAGGGTCCTTGTTTCATCAAGGATCCTCGTGGATTCTCGGAAGACTCTCCCAGCTTCCCCAAAGAAAAAGTAACCCTTTGTTTCTCCCCATCCCCTGGCCTATAGTTTTCTTCCCTTCAAAAAGAATTGTCTACATTTAGAGCTTAATGTCCTCCTACTGACTCTTCCCTATAACTCATTGTGGTTTCCCTCCTCCACGCCTCCTTCCCCTCCCTGCCTTCCTCGTGCTGGTCGTGACATCCCAGACCCTGGCACCTCCTTGCTTTCCCAACACCACCCCCTTTCTGACCCCATGGTCACTCTGCAATCAGAATGACCCACACGATGCATCAGAGAAGCCTCAAGCAGGCCTCCTGACCCATCATCTTTGAGCAAGGCCTTCAGGGGAACAGGAGGATTGGGATTCGACTCTGTTAGGACATCCAGGTACATAGGCCCAACGGGCATTGGGAATGTTCATCAGCAACTCACCAGAGAAGGAAAATATTTGGCAATCCTAGCACGGACGTGAAATACGCTCCCTTTCCAACCAGGTCTCCACCTCAGTTTACCAATTCCCATTCTTCCTTTCTAATGCTGACATCCATTTACAAGGTGCTTTGCTTAGAGATATACTTCATATTATACAGCTGAATCAATGGTGAAACAGAATTTGCTCTGGGGATGGCTCCACTGTAAATAAACGGACAGGGTTGCACCTACCCACAAAGGGAGGGTCAACAAAAGAGTCTCTGTCTCAGAAAAGCTTTTTAGAGCAAAAGGAATTTAAAACAAGAGTTGTGCACACTGCAACTTTGAAGCAGACCCTTCCGCACTGAAACTAGCATGAAGTGCACTTAATATGCACAGTGCTGCATAAAGAACTGTTGGAAAAACTCCAGGGGCAGCTGAAAAAACACAGGAGCTGGAAAGCAGGCGTGCTGCCAGGCACTGGGGCAGCCTCTCCGGCTAAGCTCTCTGAAAGTTGGAGCAGAGCCCACAGATGAGACACATAAGGACAGAAGACCCTCAGGCACCGGGACATCAGGCATCACACCAAGAAGCAGGGCAACTGTGAGGTGTGGACACAGAGGCAGGAAGCGAAGGCAAGGACAGCTACCAAAGGCAGAGCCAGACTTGGTGGGTCTGCCCAGCAGGAAGAGCTGGGAATCTGTCCCCAGCCCCGTACGGGGTCACAGAATATCTGAATTAAAAGGGCGTCTGGTGATCAGCTAGACAAGCATGGTAAAACTGCAGGCAAAGTACTCTTTCCTCCCCCTACTCTCCCTCACTCTGCTCTTCTCTTTCTGAACAATTCAGTTCTAAGCCCTTCAGGGCCATGTAGGCATCGTATGGGGATGGGGTCGGGAGGCTGGGGGTGAAGGGAGAGCCGAGGCAGAGCAGAGCAGAATGTCAAGTCCGAGCAGAGTGGAAAGGCTGTGTCCCTAGGAGGAGGCATGGTGCAGGGGAATGGCACCCAGAACCCGAACCAGGTAAGTAAGGCATCCTTGCCATTGAGTCAGTGATATAGTGCTGCGTTTCGGAGCCTGAGCCCGAAGAAGCCCACAGGGAAGTAGCCTTGCTCAGGAATCAAAGCCCAGCGACCTGGCATGAGGGGAAGAGCCCAGGCAGGGGGCAGAGAGCATTTGCATGAGGGGTCAGGGGGTGCCAGCACAGAATGCAGGAGCCCGGTAGAGGTGACACAGGCATTTATGCACAAGAGGAGGAAGTTGTAGAAATGACAGCAATGGGACATGGGCTATACACGGGGACTGACCAAGTCACGCCAG
>PVKM010052019.1:0-10343 GCA_004027735.1 Carollia perspicillata
GCCCGTAAGTCACGTAGAGAACAGTGTAGCAATCAACAGGCCGTGTCAGTAGGAAGTGCCTTAATGATCCCGTCTCCTTCACAGCAATCAGGGCAGGGCTATTTACAAAGACGGGGCCTCCTCTGAGCCCCAAGCGGTGGGAAATCAGGTTTTCTTCTCTTAAGATTTACAAATTCTCTTAGAGCAATTCTGTGTTCTTTGTCCTCCTGAGACTAGATTCTTGATAGCCAGAAGAGAAATTCTATTTCTAAGAAGTCTGGGAAAATCTTGGCAAACATCTTTAATATAGAGCCTTCTGTTCCTAGCCCAGGGCAGTGCAAGGGGCAGGTGAACATTATTTAACCCTTTATTGAATTAGTGTCTTCTACGTCAAGTATAGAAATTATATCTCCTTCCAATCCCTATCTCAAGGACTGTAAAAGGGCAGCTCCCAAGGCTTCTTCAGCCGAGAAGATGAAGGAGCAGGGGAACCGGCCTCAATAAGGCAATTGGCTTTTCGAATGAAGGAAAATAGCAAAGCTCTTGCCAGAGGGAGGGCGGTTAGGGAATAGGTGACATTTTGGAAATGTGGTCTTGCTGCGCTCTTTGTTTAAGAGACACTGCACAAGAGCTGCTTGATGAGAAATTATTTTTGCACATATTCTTCATGATCACTGTCATTAGGGCTAAAGAATAATGATGGACCCCTCTACTCTCTGGTTCAGCCCCTGTCCCATTCCCCATACCCCTGAACACCTGTTCCGTTTCATTTTCCTCTTCAAACTAGAGAATGAGGAGATCAATGATTCATTTAGAATCAAGTGCACCACTAAATCAGATCTAGACTTTCCACCTTATTGGTTTTGTTACTTTAGGCATTTCATGGACACATGTAATGAGTTTGGAGATTAATGAATGGTGGCTGACTATTTCTGTTAAAACGATTATGAATGCTATGTTTTCTGAGCCCCAGTTTTCTCATCCATAAAAATTAGGTTAAAAGTTTACCATATAGGATGAAAGTACAGAATAAATGAAACAATTCGTTATGACTTTCTCTAACTTCCCCATGACTACATGTAAAGACACTCTCCCCATACGTGCATGGAGCCCTCTATTCCAGTGCTAGTTCTTTCCCATTTTTATCACAGTCATCTGCATACTTGTGGTCAGAATCATGAGACTAAGCTCCTTGAGGGCAGGTCTCTTAGTCAGTTTGGGCTACTATTAAAAAATACCATTGACTGGATGGCTTAAATGATGCAAAATTACTCCTCATCATACTAGATGCTGGGAAGTCCAAGGTCAAGGAGATCTGTGTCTAGTGAGAGCCCCACTTTCCAGTTTGCAGATGGTCATCTTCTTGCTGCACCTTCACATGGCAGAAAGAAAACTCTCTGGCCCCTTCATCTTCCTGTAAGGACACTAATCCTATTCTGGAGGTTCTACCCTCAAGACCTAATCTAAACCTAATAGCTGCCCAAAGGCCCCACCTCCAAATATCAGTGGGGATTAGGGCTTCAATATATTGATGGGGTTACACAACAACTCAGTCTATAACAGCAGGGAAATTGGCTCTTTATTGATTGGACTCTCTGGGACCAATAAAGTAACTAACGAGTACTCAAAAAATGTGTATTGGATGGACAAATGAACAGATGGATGGGTTCATAGATGGATGAATAGATGGTGGTTTTGGGTACTTAACATAATATGAATAAAATAACATTAATGTCCTTTCTTCTAATGTTGTCCTAAAACACTCTATTGGTATGCTTATGACAGAGCTTCTCAGACAGAGCTCAATCTGTAGTCTCTCTGCCTTTCCTGTACCAATCAGACCTGGGATATGTCTTATTCCTAGTGAAAAACTAATGCCCCCTGGCTATCCAGGTAGGAAAAAAATCTCACAGCCACATTAGCACTAAATTGCAAATGACCAATACAATTTAATATATTTTCCTGTTTAGATATACTTGCATTTCAATCACTGGCAGTACCTTAAATGAAGGATGGGTGTATAAAGATGTTTTTTTCAGGACTCGGCTTGATAAGCTGCATCTTTCTATAGTATCCAGCAGTTAAAACTTCCACTTACCACTTATACCCCCAAATATTTAAGGATAAATTTAGTTAGAAACCAGAATACACATCAGAAGTCTCCTCTGTGTCTTAACTGATCAAGAAGAAACCTGTCCCCATGCTGCAGCACAGCCCTACTGACTTAAAATATGAACCTATGGACTATGGATATTTGGATTTTTGCCCATATAAGGTGATGATTGGAGGGAGAGCTCTTCCTGATGTTTATTTTGTGCAGCCAAACACCTGGCCCTGCCCTGCTTAGGGCCAGCCCTCAAGCCATGCCATTTCTACAGCCATGACTGTTGTGGCCATTCCCAGAAGCAGACCACATGGTCTGACAAGTAGAGTCAGACTTTGGGACATAGGGCTGGGATACTTGAAATCTAGACTTTCCAGGAAAAAGTTGGACATGGGAGTCTCCCGCACCTACAGGTGAATCAAGAGGCTGCTTTTGCCACAGCAGATTCGCCGTAAATTGTCACGTCTGTAGAACCAGCTCTGCAGGGAGGCTTAGGACACAAAGACACCACCCCATATCAGAAAACGCCTCAGTAAAAGCCGTGTCACAAAGGGATGCTTTTGCTCCCACTGGTGTTGAATAAGGGAAAGAGAATTTTAAAATCCAGCGCAGTTTTATTTTCATAGTCAGTAGCGTCTTGCCCAAGGTCACCCATGTATTGAGTACAGAGCAGTCCTTTTTAATTGTACACAGCACTTTTAAGAAATGCCTCTTATTACATTTGAGTATAACAAATTAATGTGGTAAGCAGGACAAAGTCATCCCGTCCATTTATAGATAAAGAATTTGAGGATCAGGGTGTCTTAGTCACATAGACTGCTGCAGGGATCATTACTGTCTGTATTACATCTTTCCAAAAGGTAGACTGCTGGGGATTCAGTTATCCCACTTACATGGATGATGGGTGGTTTTGTATTCTTGAATTTTCTTTGATGGGTTATTTGTTTGTTTCAGAGTTTGATCTCACCCAAAATACACCCCATCCCTTTTTTGAAGGGAGTAGAGTTCATCAGCCTAAGTCATGAACTGACTCATCAAAACCTGTTGTTCTCTGCCTACATGCAGTTGGGTGACTATTGGGAACTGCCCTGCCTAGTTTCAGAAGCTGTAACCGCCCCCCATGGCTAAGGCTGAGTGAGGGATCTTGGGACCCTTAACCACTAAGGAGACAAAGCTTATCTCCCTGGCAGGGGCACCACCTCTGCCCCCTTTACTTCACCCTACCTGGCCCCAAGTGGATGACCAGTGAGCCAATCATGGGTAAGATTCCTCAAAGGAGGGACGACCTAAGATAGGCACGGTCATGAAGGGGCCCTCAGAGAAGGACTTGGGGGGCTATAGGAAAAGGGGGTAATGGACCCTCACTCCTCAACTTTGACATAGCCTGAGTCCTCATTCTATCTGCAAGAAGTCTCCTAATCTCTTGGCTTCCTTACTTTCCCTGCCTGACTTAAGCCTGAAACAATTCGGGACTTGGGTGCAGCCCTGTGCTGGAAAGGACAGGTTCCCCTGGGTGATCAAGCCTAAGAAAGAAAGCATAAAACCCTATGAAACCTACTTTGCTAATACCCTCCATTTAAATAAGGGTCCAAGCATGAAATGAGTTTGTTTCCCCAATGTTCTATGGCCCTTTAGCTCTCTGGCCCTGACTAAGAATAAGCCCTCAGAGTTCTTTGAATGTTATCTATTGTTTGATCATTACTGCCTGACAATGATTGAGCTCTACGTATATGCCCTGTATTCCTATGCAAATTAAACCCAATAAAAGCCCATTGAGGAAGAGGCTCCTGGACCTTCTCCTCTGAGAGATCAGCCACCTTTCCTCCCCAAGAAGATCAGGTCTTGGTAGACTTATTCTCATCCGTGGAGGGCAAGGGGAAGCCCTGTGAGCGGAGCCTCACCACAGGTGACCTTGGGCATCCCAGGGAATGGCTCTGGGCCTTGGACTCTCCATCTGAAACATGAGGATGGGTGCATTATATGGTGTCTAAGAAACTTTCCAGCTTCCTTTAAAGAACTGTCACAAGCTTGGTGACACTTCTTGACATCTAATGCCCAGACAGTAAGATCACATCCAGCCTGTCTACAATCCTCTAGTTGTTCTGAGGCCCATTTACTTCTTTCTGTTCTCAGCAGAAAAGAGAAAAGTTGACCATCAACATCACAGTTCCGAGGTCCTAAAGCAGTTTACCTTTACTTTTGCCTCTGGTGCTCACCAGTATCCTGTCAAGAAGGCAGCAGAGTTGTCATTGGCCACCCTTACCAGTGCTGCTGGGATTGAGTGTAAGGTTCACTGAAATATGAGGACATGGCATATACATAGTAGTATTAGCACAGTGTTACTATTCAGAACTGAGGACTCGAGAGATCATTCCCACAGCTGGCCAGGGCGCGGCTTGTGTAATGGGACTACAGAGCAGAGAACCCTAATGTAGAGGGAATGGGAGTTAGAAAGGCAGGGAGCATATTTCATGTTATAAGTATGAGGAGAAGATGTTACAATTTAGTATTTCTAAATATACTTTATTTTTGTAATATACCAAAGAAGAAAAACTGTGCAAATTTTTATGGCTTCTAGGGACACATGGCACATGGCAGATTGCACAAAAGGGAATTTTCTGTGTTTCTCAAACACAGACGTGGGTTTTCAAAACTGAGAAATCTAAATGCAGTTTTGCCCCTGTGGGACCTGCACCTGTCACTTAACCTCTCCTGGCTTCAGCTTCCTCCTGTTGGAAATGAAAGCTTGTACTCCAGCCTTGCAGAACAGAGCAGGGGTGGGGTGGGGATAAAGGGGGTCTGGGGTAAAGTGCCAGGCAAGGAAGGATAGGCACTGCTCTCTTGTTTGTCTCTCCTCCCATCCTGATTCACCATCCAACACTCTCCCTGCCTTCACACGCATCCACAGGCAAGAAGCCTCTCTGCTGTCCCCCTCCCCCTCTCCTCTAGGCTGGGTGTCTGCTTATGACAGCTGCCCTAACAGAAAAGGCAGGGATCATTACTGTCTGTATTACATCTTTCCAAAAGATAGGCACTGAGGAAGTCAGCCACTGAGCCCTGACCTTGCTCTCTGATCCCGATCTTGTTTCCCAGGTCGGGCTGAGAACGGTACACCTCATCTCAGAGATTTTTGACCTTTTCCCAATGTCTGTTGTTTGCCTCTGTCCTTTCTAAAAGCTTCATATTGATGTTTGGCCCTAATAGGGAAACATAAACAAGAGATAGATAAAGGTTAACAATACCCAATCAATGCTGCAGAGAGAGGCAGCCGGGGGAGGGAGGTATTAAAAGGCCAAATATAAGGAGAATTCTATTGACAATTTAATTGCATTCATTCTTTCCCTCTTCTGTGTTGAGATAACAACAGGGCTGCTTGATATCCTTTATTTTCACTTTGGTGACATTTTTTTTCCCTTCTTTATTAGGTAAGAAGAAAAACTGACATGAAAATACAGTATTGTTTTCTTATTTTTTAAAACTAAATCTTTCCTAAACACACCCATAGGTTGCTTGTTTTCAACAGTATTCTAAGGTATTCCCCCAGCCCCTGAAATGTGCTCCTTCATCTTGCATTTCTTCTTCACCTTCTCTTAAACTTGACCTACCCAGGGAAGCCCCATTCCCCTTCTGGCCTCCCTAGGAAGCATTTCCTGAAGCCACGACCTACACAGGATGCCCCTTCATCTGTCACAGCTCTCTCAGCACCTGTGCTCTCTCAGACCAAGACTAATACCGAAACTCAGACTGTGTGCCAGGCAGCGAGTTTTGAAAAGCTGTTGGACAATGAGGAAGGTGAAGCTCAAAAAAATTACATGCATTTCCCGGGATCATAGAAAATGTCACAAGACTTGTAGTTAACTTCTACTCTATTTTTCTACCATTTTATGTACTTGCTTTAGTTTCTTTTACAAACAGCATAAGATGAACTAGTCGGTAGCCCATACTTTGTTATACCGAAAATCCAAAGAAACAAAAAAGGAAGGGAGGAAGAAACAAAGGAAGAGAGAGAGGGAGAAAGAGAAGGAGAGAGAAAGGGAGGAATGGAAGGAGGAAGGAAAGGAGGGATGGAGAAAGGAAGAAAGGAAGGAAGGATGGAAGGAAGGAAGGAAGAAAGGAAGGAAGGGAGAGAGGGAGGGAGGAAACCCCACCATGGCAATGAATGAAACGCTCATTGTCTCTAACTGATTCCAATATTACTGTTTCTTTATAACACTTTCTTTGCCCGACCCCTTTTTTACACCTTCACCTCCCTGATGCCCAGCTTATAGCCTACGAAGAGTAAAGAATAAATATTCTTTTTTCAAAGAACCTGATAATTAAAAACATGGAATCAAAGAAGAAAACATAGGTGGTTGTAGGAGATCAACTGAACAATACAGTCTGTGTCTAAATACTTCCTCCTTTACTACATTTTTCTACAATTGGGATTCTCAACGTTTCACTTACCAAGTTCAAATTACAAAAACATATGCGTTGCAAAAAATATTGGGACTATTGAACAAAAAACCTGTGCTTTTTCCATCATGCCCATTATGCAATGCAGCTTGCCCATCTCTCTGTGGCTTGCAAATAGCACAATATGTGTCTGGGAACCTTATTTCCCATGACATGTGTACAGAATAAAGGCTGTATTTGAGCAGAGAGCCTGCAAACCAATACCTGCATGATTCTTTTTGAATGTGGGAAGAAGGAAACCAAGGTCATTGGTCTCTCCAGGATAGGAAAGGAGGGGAAGGGTGCCAGCAACTGGGAACTGGTCCACTTTGTGCTCATCTCCATTTATATGCTGCTGGAAGAGAAAGAGCAGAATCCTGTCGCATCAAAGAAAATTGCATCAATTTTTAATTGTGCACTTAATCATCTTCTTCCAGAAGGGAAAGCTGTCTTTTGTGACATTTTTGCATATTTGCAGGCAGCACTGTGTGAGCACAGGGCAAAATGCTGGTTTTATTAGATGTCGCTGATAATTTCAACTGACACTGATGAGTTGATTCAAGGGACAGGAGCCTTTTAAGGGGTGCGAGTGCTAGACACTAAAGAGACATGCAATGCCCAGTCACAGAATCGTATTTCCTTTTGTTCATTCAGTCAATTAATTTGCTAAGATTAATTCTACGAGATATAATATTCTAAAAGTTAGAGACAGAGAGATGAAAGGCAGCACCTACTCTGAAAGAGCTCAGTGCAATTACTGGTGCAAACATAGCAATAAATAAGTCTAAGTGTTCTGAGGCAAGGGCAGTGTTAGTGGTGGTACAGGGCAGGCTGAGATTGTCTTGCATTAGGGTGAGTAACTATGAAGGTTCCTTGCTCCACAGAAAAGATTTGGAAGGTCATGAGCAGGGTTTTGAGGGATAGATAGGAGTTTGAAAACCAGGCAATGTGGCATTGTGTGTTCATGTGCTTGCCTTCTACATCCAAGGCACACTCAGAAGGAGATCAAGGTGATCTCTAGTCAGATGGAACAATACCTACAAACAACTGTGGATATTTTTTCAAAGGGAACATTATGCCTTTTATACAGGGATGAAGAAAAGCGATGAAGCATAGAGATAAGGAATTATTTTTCTATGGTTCTTTCAACATAGAATCTGTTTCCATTACATAATTGAATTCAATCAAGGTGAGATATCAGGACAAAGCTGGGATCCTTTGTGGGTGACTCTAGATTAACTCTGGAAATGTATCAATTTTTTAAGTGCTTTAACATTTTTTTTGTTCCTGGTTAATTTTATTTTTTTTTAATTGTGGCAAAATAAATAGAACACAAAATTTGGCATCTTAATATCTCTTTTTAAAAGTACTGTCCAGCCTCATTAAGTACATTTATATTATTGTGCTGCTATCACCCCCATTCATCCACTGAACTCTTTTCATCTTGCAAAACTTAACCTCTATCCATTAAGCAATAATTCCCTACTACCCCTCCCCCCAAGTCTCTGGCAAACACCATTCTACTCTCTGCCTCTACGAACTTAACTAGTCTAAGTACCTTATATAAGTGGAATCATACTAGTTGTCTTTTGTTACTGGCTTTTTTCACTTAGCATAATGTTCAAGGTTCATCCATGCTCTAGCACACCGAAATGTTTAAGGCTGAATGATACTCCATTGTGTGTATACAGCACACTGAGTCTATCCATTCACCCAACAAAGACACTTGCACTGTTTCACCCTTGTGGCTACTGTAAATATTGCTGCTATAAACATGTGTACAGGTATCATTTTGAGACCCTGCTTTTATTTCTTTTTAATATATACCCAGAAGTGAAATTGCTAGATTATATGGTCTTTTTTTTTTAATAGTAAAGCTTAGTATGCAGCTAGGACACCTGACTGCCATGTGGGGAAAACACCTTTAAATTTCAAGTCAGAAAGCATGGATTCTCATCCAGTTTGTATAATTAACATGCCATATATCCGTGAGTCAATCACTGCACCCTTTTTGGACTTTAGTCTTATCATTCATTAAAATAGGAAGTCGCACTAGTTACCATCTACATTTCCTTGAGCAGCAAGCAGCCTTGCATAGTTCCACGCTTGCGGTGGCTGTGTCTTCTCTCACACTGTTAAAGAGAGTGAAGCTAACCCTTAGTATCACATGCCACACCCACAATGTGCTTGTCCTAGATGGGCCGTGCCATGTCCCACGATGGCATACACTGGCTACACATGAGGGCAGGGATGGTGAGCAGTCTAGTTAGAGAGCAAATTTAGATGTGCAACATTTAAATCACACCACATTATGCTGTCTGGTTACAAGCTAGTTCTGTGTACAGGAGGCCATGGGGTAATGCAAATTCAGTGATTCAGAGGGCTGCTTCAGCAGCCAGACCACCAGGCTTGAATCCTCGACTTCCGCTGATTAGCTATGTGCCCTTGTGTGAGTAGTTTGACTACCCCGTCCTCAGTTTCCGTAAATTAAGGATTATAGCCCTTTCCAGGTGTTGTGGTGTTAACTAAACAGAGTGCCTAGAGCAGTGGCCGCCCTTGCCCGTGGTCTTCTCGTTGACCTTGTTCATGTTATTTCTCCCTTGTCGGAAACTCTGCTTCTCTTTGCTGGTAAATAACAAGTTTGAGGAATTTGTATTCTAGAGATCCTGGATTCTTTGCCCTTCCCTGTATTTTCACCTCTATCTCACTCCCTAGTCCCTTATGTAGCCCCCTTCATGGTGGTTTTTCTCTTTTTATTATTCCTCCTGTTGCCTTCTGGTCTACCTTGCATTTTCTTCACCTTTATTCTGGCTCCTGCATTGAGATAAGCTCCTCTCCACAGGTAAAACATTTAAGATTCTCAGATAAAATGAGGTCACGAATAGGATGCTGGCTTCTGTATCTGGTCCAGGATATTCAAAGGGGCTCCTTCGGGGTCATGAGGGAAAGAGAGGTGTAGCTTAATTGAAATAGTTCCACCTGCTTCTCCAATCCAGTGCCACTCAATTTTACTTTCATCGCTGTAGTCTCAAGTAAAAAGTAAAAAAAAAAAAAAAAAAGGAAAGTTTTATCTGAGACTTTCTCTCGCTAAAAAGAAAGATTTTATTATATAACTATGAGACCATTTTCAAACCTAAGAGCATTAGCTATGCTTTTTAAATAGCATGTAATACCTATAGTTGTTCATGATTGTCCACAAAATATCTTTTTATAAGTGGTTTGTTCAATCGGTATGTAAAGCCAATATTCATCATTACCTTTAGTTGTTTTTTTTTCCCCTCAAATCTCTTTTCAGTCCCTTTTAATCCAAAATAGTCTCAGACTCATAGATAGAGAGCAGGATGACAGCTCACCAGGAGGCGGGGCAGTAGGAGGGGGAGAAGGGTCAGGGGGTGGAGAGATTGAGCAAAAAGGAAAAAGGACTCATGGACGTGGACACCAGTGTGGTGATTGCTGGCGCGGCGGGGAGAGGAGTATAAGGGAACAAAATGGTAATGGGAAAAATACAATAAAGATTTTAAAAATGAAATAAATAAATGAAGATCCTTAAAAAACAGTCTCTCTTTTCTTTTTCTTTTCTTCAGATTTTAAACATTTTGAATAAACAAGGTTAATGTCTTGGAGAGGGTTCTACATTCTGAATTTGGCTAATTATTTCCTCATAGTGTCATTTACTTGTCCTTCTGTCCCTGTGTTTCCTACATGGACTGTAGACTGTCAGTTAGTCCTAAAGGCCTCATCACACTCTGGTTAAGCAAGTCTGTCAGAAAGCCTCACTGGTAGTGCTGTGTACGTTTGATCGCATCACATCAGGAGGTACCTGATG